>CAJNDT010005101.1:0-76871 GCA_905221615.1 Symbiodinium sp. CCMP2592
ATACAAGGCTCAGGCTGGGGCTGAAGTGGCACTCGCCGGGGCCGGAGCTTTCGCCTTCTCCTGCCAGCATGTTGTTAACGTTAGTACTATATAGACAGGTGTAATAATAATACAGATAGTACAAATAATAATGCATTCTTAAATAAACTGGTTGTATATGATATATATATATATATATATATATATATACATATATATATATAGAGCACAATATATATATATAGAGAGAGAGTTATATATATATATATATATAACTATGAATGGTGTATGGCCGCGCGGTTTCTATTACCCGCATGCGACTGGACTATTGCTATTAATAATCTATTTTATTACTAGTCGTACTATAATAAAGAGAGTATCTTATGTTGTAACTAGATTTAATGTCCTCGTGCCGAATTTGGTTCGGTCGGCTCATCCAGACTTCATGCCATGGATGGTCATCGGTCAACCATGGAGGGCAATGTTCGGCCATGGTTGAGACTAGATCTCAACCTAGATGTAGGGGACCCCAATATAAAGACAGTCTTGCATGATAAGCTGTCATTAATAATATTATTATACTAATTGACACCCGATGCCTCTCTTGGCTGCTGCTTGAGCCGTGGCAGACTTTGCATGTAGCTTTGTGCAGAGGCAGCAGCATCATCCGGCAGCCCTTTGGGAGTTGCAAGGATCCTTATTCTATGATAATAATAAAGCCAAGTCTCCAATGGTGGGTTCTGGAGAGAATCCTCGGCCAGCAGGTCGATGCCGGTCAACATTGTCCGCTTGCTGTTGACCTCGGCCAGAAAGTACTACTACTACTACTACTACTACGACGACGACGACGGCGACCACTGTACGACGACGACTACTACTGCTGCTACTAGTGCTACTCCTACCACCTTTACTCTGAAGACGGTCTAACTAGTACACTTCTGAGTCCTATTTAATAAGTTTACTACTACACACCACTACTACTACTACTACTACTACTAATGCCTACTAACTACTTGGACTACTACTACTACTACTACTTACTTACACTACTCATACTACTACTACTACTACTACTACTACGTACTACTACTACTATACTACTACTACTACTACTACTACTACTACTACTACTACTACTACTACTACTACTACTACTACTACTACTACTACTACTACTACTACTACTACTACTACTACGACTACTACTACTACTACTACTACTCCTACTCCTACTCCTACTCCAACTACTCCTACTGCTACCGCTACTGCTGCTACCACTAGAGTACTACTACTACTACTACTGCTACTACTACTACTACTATTACTACTACTAGCCCCACGACCACGACAAGTACTGCTCACCAGGACTACTCCATAGAATAAGCTCCGCTCTTGCAATCTTTTGGCAGGCATGATGACAAGACAGCCCGGCTTGCAAACCAGGACAAGTCGACCCGAATTACTTTTAGACCAAGGGTCTGTATACCACATACACACAATGAGGGCCAGGTTGCGAGCTCAAAGTCTCACCACCAGGTCTAGTGTTACGGCAGCCCGGAACAGTACGAAAAAGTCTGATAAGATGAGATTCGATGAGGCCACAGCTAAAACTACTCTCAGCCACGTGGAGCACCAGCATGCCATGCCAACGCTGTACACTATCTTTCTTGTAAGCATAAGGCAGCTGCTCCCAACGAGAAATTGGATTGTCAGTTATGCCGAATTTGAACGTGCATGGCCCACGGAAACTCAAGGATCTCGCAACAACCTCACAGTGCTCCAGGATCTTGCTACCAAGGACAGCCTGCTTGGACTGATCCACAATATTGAAGACCACTTCTCCCTGACAGTAGTTGGTACTGTCGAGCTGCATCAATAGTTCTTGCAGCCTCGGCAAAGAACACACAGCTTTGGGCAGCAATTTTACCCAACCACCTTTGGCAATAGGCCGCCACGCAGCATAGTCAGAAACTAGCTCCGGCACTTTGGGATAGCAGGCAGAAGAGAACGTTTCCAATTGTTCAGTCATGTCTTGGATCTGTGCTTCTTGCATAGAACACTTCTTTCGAAGAGCCTCAATCTCCTGTTGTAGTCGACACATCTGAACAGCTTTGTCATCGCTCTCATTATTCGTGATGGCAGAATGACACAGCACAGCTTTCACAGTGGCATCGGAGTCCACACATGACAAATCCTCGCAGTCGTCATCCCACAACAGTGAGGCTAGGCGGGTCATCCTCGATCTCTTGTGGGCCATGGCTTGGACACTACATATACTATGCTATATTATGGAACCCAGTTCTCCTATTGTTAGTATTACTACTACTACTACTACTACTACTACTACTACTACTACTACTACTACTACTACTACTACTACTACTACTATATTATTATTATTATTACTACTACTACTACTACTACTACTACTACTATTACTACTAGTACTAGTACTAGTACTAGTACTAGTACTAGTACTAGGACGACTACTACTCTACTACTCGTACTAGTACTGCACTCGGAATGTCTGTCCAAGCCCATCCTGCCGATCATCAAAATTCGATGCAAGCCACACAGCGACAAATCTGAATGCAGAAATAAGACTATATGTTATATAATATATTGGTTATACGTACGATCCCGACAGTGCCGCGCGGAAAGCCGCATGCGGTCTGTTGTATATACATATATAAGAATAATATTTATATATGTATACATTCTTATTATTATTATTATTCATTATATATATATATATTGATATATATTTTTCTTTTCTTAACAATGCAATAGCTGAGACCCTGGCCAGGAGGTCCCGTGTTCTGTCTGCCACATGTTCAGCAAACTTTCGCGGGTACGTGGCAGTGCGCTTCAGGTTGCGGTTGCCGGTCCTTACTATTTATTATATATATATATATATATTACATATATATATATATAATTATTATTATTGTTATATGAAGGGCAATTGCAAGATGTCAAGCCCAGGCTCACCCTGGAAGACCCATCAGGCATGTTTCGCCTTTTCACGATCTTCTTCGAGCCAGCCTTAAGGCGCTTGGCCACATCCCTGGGCATCCTGTCGATGAGGTCCGCCACCCATGGCCTGAGTGATTTGAGAACGAAGCTTGCTATATAACTATATCATTATTATATATTTATTTAGTATGTGTAGATGCATTGCTAGCCATAATAATATTTAACAATATTTATGTGTGCATTTAGATTTTATTATTATATATATATATATACATATAGCACAAAGGACCGCATGCGGCAGCTAGCCACGCGGTACAAGCCGTAATTATAATTTATTATAAAATAATAATAGTAAATATTATTATTAATAATAGTAATTATTATTAGTATATCGTGGCATGTTATTATTAATATATATATATATATATATTCTTCATCGTTAATTAATAAGTTTCAACTATTATTATATTGCAGACTGCACTGAGAAAGCGTCGCAGTTCCGAAGCAGATGGAAGCTTTCGGCAACCAGTGTCCATACATCCCCATCCAACTCAGCACAGTCTCGAAGCCCAATGCAAGAACGCACATGATTCTATAAGCTGTATCCGAATGAAACGGCATGAGGCTCTGGCAATCTCCGATAGTACACTCGTGCCGCTCCACCCAGCGACGTCCACAAGTGCTGCATCCATTGGCACTTCGGAAGCCGCGAAGACCCTGGCTGCTCTACCTTGGCCACTATATATATTATATGTACTCGACTCGATACGATGCAGGCATGATGCCGTCAACAACTACATACATACACTTGGCAGGGTTCTATCCAGAAGCAGCCACGAACCACTGCAACCAAGGCCAGCATCGTAAACCGCGACACCATGTAATTTGCCTCCAGAACCACTCTGGAGTGCCGATCTCCCATGATGTCGATGTGGCGCTTTGTGGCATGGAGGCTCATAAAAACCCACCTGGGTCGGAATTGATTTGAATATTTGCATTGATACCTATATATGTATATATATATATACATGAATAAGTATATATATATATATATAGTCATACATATATATGTGTGTAATATGTATGCATGTGTATGAAATATTTTATACCAAAACTATGTTGTAGCTTATTATTAATAATAATAACCAAGAAGCGTTGAGCACGGTAGACCGGCCCACAAGGTTCCCTGTTTCTTTAATCGCAATGTGTCACGAAGGGCGACCAGAAAGCCTTCGACACTCAAGATGTCGTTGTGGGTCCCTCGTTGCAATACATCATAAGACTGCCTCAGCTTGTTTATTCAGGTCACAGTCTCTTAATTATTTAAACCCATGTCCATCGCATAATCATTTATCAGAGATACTATATACACATATATATCTATACACATACATATGTTAACATCTTTTTATTAGTATGCTTATAGAAGATAGATATCTACATGTTGTACAGATATAGTATTCGTATTCATGCATGTATAACAACTATTATGGTTATTATTCTTATCTGCATTCGTGTAGAAAGTTGCACATATTGGTTATATTATTATTATTCTTACAGTGTAACCAACCTCGTGTTATTCCTCCTTATATCTACTGTTCTTATTTTTATGATTAGAGCAATACTGTTCTTAAATAACAATATAATAATAATAATATTCTGTAACAAACTGAGCCTCGAACGCTCGCAGGTGCTGGCGTCCTTGCAGATGCACACATACACAAACACACACACACATACATACACACGTACATATGTATATATGTATATATACACATGCATAATAATAATATAGTGTTTGTAATCCACCGACATATCTTTGAGGATCTCACGGCAAGCATTGGTGAGGCGCCGGTAGCCGCTGAACAATTCAAGCACCTCGAGGTCCTGGAAGACAAGTGCTCACTTTTTATCTTGAGATTATTGTTACATCTTTTAGCACACTTGTGTCCAGCGATCCTGCCCACTGAAGTAAAAGGGGTCAGCCACAGGCCTGTTGTCGTTGATCTGGGCAATGTAATCGCAGCAATGCAACCTTGGCACTCCCAGCATTGAAAGATGTGTGTGACAGACTACCGCAGCAAATTAATCTAGACGAAGGCACAGAATAGGAGGAGCCCCCAGCCACATCAAAAATGCAGCTTGCCGTGCACTCAAGTGCAAGCCACGCTTCGGCGGCATGGCTTGGCTGATCATCTACCAAACCAAACTTTGCAAAGCCCTCTTGAAAACAAACGCCGTCCAACACAACAGCAGGCTGGAATCGGTGCAAGACACACCTGCAACAAACAAGGTGCACAAGCCGAATTGCTAGCAGTGGCCTGCCGAACATATCAGAACACCTCCGATCTCATTATCATTTTCTCACACACTGCACCTGAGAGCTTCGATTCACAAGCTTCGAGGCTGCCACCATATAGTCAAAATGACGAATCGGTTCCGATCGTCCTCGGATATGGGTATCACCTTCTAGTCCACATCGTTCTCGATGGACTTCGGTGCCGGCTTGAGCCCTGCCTGCCGACACATAAAAGTGATTGTCTGCTCTGGGCAACATGTAACAAATACTAACAAAACACAAGGCCAGCCTGGCTCCAACCAGCCAGAGAGCATGCAATCTTGAAGGCGTTGGCCCATCCACCAACTTTGTTGATCCCGACAGTTGCACCGCCTTTCTTGTTCACATTGTGATCCGGGAATTCGCTGCGGTCGAGCACCAGGTTCACATACATGCCCTTTTCGGCCCACCTCAAGATATGCATATAGTAATCTGATTCTCATTATGTATATTGGTATCTGCAGACCCTCGCCATAATAATGCTGAGAAGACACAGCACATACATGCTTCCCAACTCCTGGCCATTGATGTCCAGCTTCACGCAGTAATCCTCCGGCGACAATGTGTAGGATTTCCTGGTCCCTGCAAACGAATCCGGGATGGGGATGTGAGCGGCACGCAGAATCGTCTCCTGCAAGGGTTGCATAGAGAAACTATCTGATAATATCAATATATATATATATATATACATAACTAATAATAATATTAGTAATAACAAGCAATATTATTAATTAATGATGATAATAGTTTGTTATGTTGATAATTCTCTATATCTATGTCTATAAGTGTATCTGTATCTATATAATAATAACTATATCTAAATATCTATATACAGATATCTCTACATATATATATATATACATATAACAGTGATCTCGATATGAAAATATGATGATAATTGTCTATATCTTTATCTATATACATATATAATATAGAGCTCCATTGTTGATATTAATAATAAATGGTTGTGCTATTCACTGATGTTGTAACTAGCGTCCAACTGTGATAGAAATATTACATGATTAAGGCTACATGTCTTGTTTCTTTTCTATATTATTGTTATTATGAACTATATTCTTGAACATACTAGCAGCTATCAAATATTGCTATACATATTACTTACTCTAATAATAAAAAGCTTGACATTCTCATCAGTTTCACATACGGGTCTCCGCCCCAGGCCAGCTCGGGAGCACAGGCTTGACAGCTTTCTCTTTCAGGGCGACTTTCTTGACAATCTTCTCATCGGCATCCTCCTCGGCCTTGCTGTCACCTGCTTTTCCCTTGGCCTTCGCCTTCGCTTTGCCCTTCGACTTTGCCTTGGCCTTGGCTTTGGGCTCGATCAAGATCTCAGGCTCCTCCGAGCGCACAGCATTCAAAACCTTGGCTGAAGAATCATCTCATAATTCGTAAAGGTCATCCTGGAGCAACATGCACACACAGTCTCATCACACCAGGGTGCTTTCTGCTGCGCACTCACAACATCGAACTCGGCAACAGAAGGCTTGCCCCCACTCTCCTCGAGCTCCATGGCCTTCTCGCACAGCTCCTCGGCCTGTGCCTCCAGACCCATGGGAGGCAAAACCGGAGCGATCTTCATCAGCGGATCCCGATCCTTAGTATATTATTCACTATTACTCGTGCGAGAGCGCTGCTGCATCATGCATGTCATGATGACATAATCAGAGTGGCCTTTCCACCCTGACGGTTGTTTGGCAAATCAACCACAGGCTCCTCGTCGGGGTCGTACATCAGCAGTGTATCCTGTCGGGATGTGCACTTCGTCTCAACAAACCAGATCTTTCATAAACCCGGTGGGGTCCTGCACGTCCATCATCGAACCACTGGCAATCGTGATCGATGGGCTCGGGTCTGCCTTCATGTTCATTGAATCGGAACACAACCACGAATCACAAATGCATGCTGAGTCCTGCGAAGAGGACGTCGGAGCCGCCGTCGACATAGTGGCCAATGAGTCCGGGCTGGGCTCCGTTACCTGAGTTGACAAGACACACTTATCCCAAAAATCAACAATCATAGCAAATATATGGCCGAAGAATCCAACATCTCTTCCTCCTCAACCGTCTCATGATCACCCACTTGAATGCCTGATCAGATTATGTATATATTTTTAAAATGATGAGCCATGTACATATTATTGTTATTCTTCTTATAACATTATGTGTTATTATTATTCTTACTCCCACCACCTGCTTCATGCAGAGTCGTATGGATGATCTCCTTCAGGAGGCGGATCTTGTCGCTCCTGCGACTTCGAAATCAGCATGACATAATAATATAATGGGATAGAATCATGGAAAGGTTTTGGCTCAACCCCGTATCCTCGCTGCTTTTGTCCGCATGGCCAGCTTGAAACCATGGGTACACGTGCTTCGCATCACACCGGCTTGATACCCGGCCCAGGCCTACCAAACGTCGAGTTATATAAGAACTGTTAATAAAAAGGTTTCGCACCATGCAAGACATATATGTATACAGGCCTTCTGAATCTTCATAGTTCCCTCACGCAGGTGGTACCGTTTGCTGAGGAGGAGCAGTGTTGCCTGGCACAGCTCATTATTAACAACAGATGTTATTGGCAATCAGAAGCTCAGGCTGCACCTTGAAAATAGAGAACTTGGGAATCCCCACGGCCGAAAAGGTTGCATAGAAGGAGGCCAAGAAGTCAAAGTTGGCCTCGACCTGACAACAATTATTATATTATATATGAACGATGAAAGGAACAGTAGCTGAACACCTGAGACACACACCTGCTCTTGGCTGTCCGGGCTTGGCGGCACCATCACAAACACGTTCCCTGCCTGACAGTGATATACAATCATATGGCGCATTATATTTACAAACCATGATGATGGCCTCGTCTTTGCGAATGTTCGGCAGCCGATCCGCTCGAGAGAGCAGCCAGCTGTTGACAAGATCCTGCAGCAGCCGCTTGCGGATTCTTCCGCGCGGCGACACAAAATTACGAGCACTTGCAAAGTACATGCATGGCAGTCAGCTGAATATATCTTTCATTGCCGCAAGCACAGCCTGCACTGCGGCACAATATATTATTTCACTATATATATACTATTGCCGCAAGCACAGCCTGCACTGCGGCACAATATAATAATTTCATTATTATTAATGTCGTCGTCAGCTTGTCGTCATCAGACTTGTTATTCGAAGTTGAACCGAATGTCCTCCAAGAGTTGCCCTTGCAACTCAGCCAAGGCCTCACGCTCTTCGGCGGACTTCGTCAGCTGAGCGGCCATGCCCTGGTTCAGCTTATTATATACATTTGTATATACATATGCAGCTATGGGCAATTCACTGATCACACTGCTTGGCCTTCGAAGAAAGGAGAGTGCAAAGGGCCACGAACAAAGATTGCTATGCTTCGAGCACTAGATTTGCATGGTGTAGAGTTGCAACGGCCAAGAATTCAATTGCAATGCACAAGTGCAATCAAAGCAATTGCAATGCAAGCCCCCCAGAATAAAACATTGCAGCAAAAGCAGGGTCACTAGAGGGCTTCGAGCTGGATGTCTTCGATGCAGAAACTCGCTTCTGACCTCGTGCACACATTGTTACATTGTTAATAATCATAATACGAGAATTGCAATAGCAAGCTCGATATCACATGCCGAGGTCCAGGCATGTCCCCCACTTGTTCAGCACACGGCGCATGCCGACATGCAGCACAGGAAGGGGCACACATGTTCATTATATTATATATTATAATTGTATCTATATTAGCATTTTCCGTTTTATTACATAAAGCTCTTATATATAATAACCGTGTATATAACACATACACGTGAACATATGCATTGTATATATAGCATTGAGTATATTGTTAAATGTTATTATACTAATATTATTATTAGTATATATAATAATAATATAAGGGCTGCAGTGCCTGGTGTTGTTGTATATGTAGTGTTAGAATGTATGCAAGAATGGTACATTGTTGCTATGTGAGAAGCTCCAATCCATAGTTATCGATAGTTGGACAGTGCAAAGCCTGCAAAAATGCCATGCATCAGAGATGATGTGTGTTCCAAGAGCATGCTTTCGTAGAAACCACAAGTCGCCCCGTAGAAGTATTGAAATCTAGCACACTTGGCCAAGTGCGTCAAAATTGAGCACTTGGCCGAGTATGCTAATAATGCATACCCGGATGGCCAGGGTATTATACTATACTTGTAATCTAATAAGGAACCCCCAAACTGGTATTGGTAATTATGTGGGCGTCTATATTGAACCATCTCCTTCTGCGTCCGAGGGAATCTTCTGCGCCTCTCCGGTGGCCGTTATTCTTGGGGCAGCGACCTCACTGTTTGGTCGGGTTAGGGTTTAGGGGTTTAGGGCTGAGGGGTTATGGGTTTAGAGCTTTGAGCCCGAAGCCTTACCAGGACCCTCTCTAGGGCCCTCTAATGGAGTCCTTATGGCCTTAATACTGGGGTTTGGGGGTATATTAGAGAGTAGTGTGGGGGCCTAGGTATACCCTAAACCTCAAACAGTTTAGTGTTCAGTCAGGCGTATGAAGTGGAGCCAAAACCCTAAATCCTAAATCCCAAAACCCTAAACCCTAAACCGTATACTATGGACCTTCTTAGTCTCTTGGTGAAGTCACAGCGAGGGAGGCCGGAAGTCGACAGTGGGATCCTAGGCCTTAATCATTTGAATAGGGGTTGTGGAAATTTTTACTATGATTGTCTATACTTATAAGGTAACTATATGGGATTCCTATTGGTCATGATTGAACACAGCTCCAGGTATGCAGCACAGGACCTGAACGGAATAGGGTTCAGGGTTTGGGGGACCGAATCACCCAAACCCTAAACCCTAAACCCGACCTCTCCAAAACACTCAGGCCGTGATCCTTCGCGCAGTTAGGTGGGGGGCCTTATTGGTCCTAGGATGGCGGCAACTCGCATCGAAGGAGTTCAAAAATCACGTGCTGTAAACTATAGCTTTCAGTGATGTCTTCCTCGAGGGAGATGCCTGATATGGGAGTGCTATTTTGGGTGTTCCTGAATACGTATACCTTGAGAATAATAGACCCCCAAACCGTATTCGAAACATTAGTGCCCTTTAGCTAAAATCCCTATACTACCCTTGTAATGGTACCCCTTAAACGCAAACCCTCAAGCCCCTACATTGCTGAGGCCGTCGTGGTTGTGGCTTTCGTCATCGTTTCACACTGCGCTGCAGTGGCACAGTTTTTGGCCGCCAGGACCCAAGGTTGTCCTGTTTGCTACTCACCGAGCTTCATACTTTACATGGCTTTACCCTAAGGCCCGAGAGTAGTTCCTTTTTGGTGTTCATATTCAGAATATTATAAGGCAACCCCAAAAAGGAACTATTATGGTGCCTTAAGGTATAGAGTTCGATTAGAGCAGGATCTTTTGGTTCTCTAAACTTCTAAACCCTTAGGATCCGGGTTTGTTGCATCGTGCACCCTGCTGTCCTGCTCCGCTGCCGGACTGTACCCTGCTTTAGGGCAGATTTTTGTTGTTTAGGGGTGGTTTAGGGTTTAAGGTTTAGGGGATGTGAGTGGGGGCCCCACTACCTGAAAACGAGGGTCCACGAATTGGGGATTTTAGAATCTCCCTATAGGCTTCTACCCCAGAGCTAGGAATTCTTCTGTTTTCAGGCTTGTGGCCTCTGAAAAGGTCGGTCGCTACCGTCCTCTTTGATGATCCTCGTCCCTCCAAGATCCAGCACAGGGCTTATATATATATATATATGGTCACCCCCCCCCCAAGATCTACATCCGCCTCTTCCACACAATTCCACAGGTTGCTTCTCTACATTGGTCGACTACTCATATATGCCGAAAACACCGTAAATTCCGATACAATTGTGCTTTACTCCATGTGCATGCAAACAGTACTGCTGCAAGTCGCGGGTTTGATATGTGTAAAAGTCTGGCGCCGAATCTCGGCAGCAGATTTATGGTAGTTTATATGTTGGAGAAGCTGAAATGCTGGAGGGCGTGCTATTTTTGTTCAGGTAGTACTAAAAAACCTCGTGTTTTTTTGCGTTTTATGGTGTGTTATTTAACGACATTCCTCTAATAATGAAAATACTATTGTCTTTCTTACGAGAACGTCTGTGTGCGTGGGCCATCTCTTTCCCGCTGCTCGTGAGCGTCCGATTCTGATGCGGCCTAATAGCTCTAGCATTTGATTTATGAGTTACGAAACACAATGAGCTCCTTTCATGTCTTGTCCGTAAAACATGGAGGAAGTCGAATATACGGGCGCATTTATTTTTGAAGCAATACTCCAATAGTTGTTTTTTGCCTCATAAAAAATGGGAAAGCTCCCTTGGAGTTGGAAAATTCATGTGCATATGCGGGCGCACAAGAAGGCTCGTCTGCAGCAAGAAGTAAGAGAGCTCTTGCAACCTTCCAAACATGAAGCAGGACTAGTTACGACTGGCTGCATTGATACGTATCAATCACAAGGCAGGGGCTCCTTAACCTTGTAAAACAAGGTAAAATGGCACTTCATGGAAGAAAACTCCTCTTTATGTTGTGAGTCGATATTAAAGGCAGCCATGTGCATAGCAATCGCTATCTATTTTTGAGGGTACTCATTTGGGCCATGAGTTTTCATTCGGTTAACTCTTATTGATGATGCTGTCCTATACCCCGGAGAAGATGCCGATCGCTATGTCCATGGCTGTTTCTCTAATTGCTGTCATAGAACGTAGCGGAAAAAGTAGCTCTCTTCAATCTTCAAGCGACACTCCCCAGATGTGATCAAGAAACAAAGAGAAGCTTGCTTACTGGTATCTTGACTTAAAACGGGCAAGAGGCATGAGACTTGTATCGGTTTCTACACCTCCCTCACATCCTGACAAAGCGATACCGGTCCTTCTGTATGTGACTGTGGTTTAAACGCTGTCATAGTTCGTATCACAACATGAAAAAGAGCTCTCTTCAGTCTTCAAAGACTACAGGTGACATCGTAGAATTCTCTTCTGGGTTAGCAGGAATCTTCATGTCTCTTGCTTGATAGGTATGAGGATGTCTCATAGGAAACCGAATAGGAAGTCTCCATTGTTTCTGATGATAGCAAGATGCAAACAGTTTCCCACAGTCTTCAACATGAAATGAATTAAGTTCTAGATAGGCTTGCGCTGCTACAGTGATGGATCTGTAGGCGGTGCAGCTTGCCGAAGAATGGCCAAAACCATTTTCGAGAAAGCTCAGGTACTGGGGCCAGTGCTGTTGGTGCCATAGATCTACCAACCAACGAAAACACTATGCAACGACTAGGCCTTTTTCATACTTACCAAACAAGAGTAATGAAAACCGTTGTTGTTCCAGAAGACACATAAATCATTACTTCCAGTCCTTGACAACGGTTGAAAGCACAATTATCTTGTGATGCAATATATCCTGTCCTGGACATCAGAAAACACTGTGATGCTCAAAAAACTTCCAAAATTTCCAGCCCTGAAACTCACGAAACACTGTACTGCTTAAAAACATATCCCAAAATTCCAAAATTCTGGCATCTATGGCCAGGCCGGGGGCAGATTCCTTAAAAGTTTGGAATTTTTTGAGCATAGCAGTGTTTCGTGCATTTCAAGGGTTGGAAAAGTTGATTTTTTTGAGCATTACATGTTTTGTGCGGTTGAACCGCACCTCGTCCGGGTGGATTTCCATGGCTTCGTGTGCGGCAAGATTTCAATAGGCTTGGAGTCACACTTGATTGTGCACAGGTGCGCACCCATCACATATCGCATGTCCCTCTTCACTAGACCCTCTCATAAACACTCACTCGCTCAAGATTTCGGCTGTGGGAGAACGAGACGGACCAGGCGGTTTTGGTTTTTGGACCAGCATCACCAGGTTTGGGGGCGGACAAGACACGCGCATCATGAGCATCAGCGGTGCTGCTTGGCAGTGCAATAACTGGAGCCGCTACCCCATGACCTCGTTGTTGAGTGGTGCATTAAGCAAATTCACTTCTTTTTGACCATGATCAATCTCAAACCTGACCAGGCGGCTTTTGGTTTTAGGACCAGCCCCGAAGCCGACTGATGCTCATGAGGCCACGGCTGATGCTCATGTTTCTACACGTCCTCGAGTTTCCAGATTCCAGATTTGCAGGATAAGTTCCAGATTCCAGATTTCCAGATTTGAAGGCTCTAGGTTTTCAGATTCCAGATTCCAGATTTCCAGATTTGCAGGCTCTAAGTTTCCAGATTCCAGATTTTCAGATTTGCAGGCTCTAGGTTTTAGATTCCAGATTCCAGATTTCCAGATTTGCAGGCTCTAAGTTTCCAGATTCCAGATTCCAGATTTCCAGATTTGCAGGTTCTAGGTTTTCAGATTCCAGATTCCAGATTTCCAGATGTGCAGGCTCTAAGTTTCCAGATTCCAGATTCCAGGCTCTAGGTTTCCAGATTCCAGATTTCCAGATTTGCAGGCTCTAAGTTTCCAGATTCCAGATTTCCAGATTTGCAGGCTCTAAGTTTCCAGATTCCAGATTTCCAGATTTGCAGGCTCTAAGTTTCCAGATTCCAGATTCCAGATTTCTGGAAATCTGGAAACCTTAGGGTGAGCAAATCTGGAAATCTGGAATCTGGAATCTCTGGAAACATAGTGCCTGCAAATCTGGAAATCTGGAATCTGGAAACCTAGAGCCTGCAAATCTGGAAATCTGGAATCTCTGGAAACATAGTGCATGCAAATCTGGAATCTGGAAACCTACGTACTGCAGAAAGCCGGAAATCAGGAAATCCAGACTCCGAAAACCTGCAGACGTAGATCTTGGGGGGGGGGCGAGCACATATATATATGTACATATCTAAAGGCCTGGCCTTCGATTCCTTTAACTCGTAGCTTGAATAGTGATTGCTTACGACATCATGTTGGGTGAGAGCCGCTAAGTAGCGTGAAGATGCCCGAACCCACTGAACAGACGGAATCCGAGTCTCCCGATATAATATCATGCCCCAAAGAGACCAGGCGTTCTAAACTCTAAACCCTACACCAAAACCCTAAACCCTAAACTAAGTTAGATCCGACTGGGAAGTTGGAAACCGAGTCTCCCGATCTCATGCTCCCGAAGGCTCAAGGGTTCTAGCTTAGAGTCCCACCCTATACCCTAAACTATCCCTAAAACCTAAACCCTAAACTATGCCTAAACCCTAAAGTGTCCCAAAACCCTAAACCCTAAACTATCCCTAAACCCTAAACCCTAAACTATCCCTCGACCCTAAACCCTGAACTATCCCTAAACCCTAAACTATCCCTCAACCCTAAACCCTGAACTATCCCTAAACCCTAAACCCTAAACCCTCATCATCGGGGTAGAAGAAGATGTGCGAATCTAGAGTTGTCGGCATCCAGAGTCATGGCTTGGAGCTTCAAATCCAAGAATTCGGGCCTACTTTTGGAGCCTCAGTGATTACTAATACTATTCCGGTGGTTCCTTATTATAATTATAGCACAACGGGCCCCCAAACTTACACACATTGCATCCGCCCTACAGCCCCAAAGCCCTACACCCCTAAACCCTAAATCCTAAAACCCTCAACCCTAAAGCCCAAAACCCTACAACCCTAAACCGTATTCTGACAAGGCTAACGGACCCGGCGCCGCGGAACATATGCCTCATGGTCTGGAGCCGCGATGTTCATTCATTTGGGGTTTAGGGTTATCGATAGCTAGGGTTCCTTAAAGGGTGTCGTTTAAAGGGATCTATAAGGGTTTCTACAAGGGTACTATATGGGGGTTCTGGGAGTTTCCGAAAATAGGGGACCCGAATATAGTACCCTAAATAGTAGGGTCTTTACTATAAGGATACCGAAAATACACCGTAATTTTGGAAACTCAAATTTGGAGGCCCGACTTTTGCACAGAACCGCAGAGATAGTAACGGAAATGCTTGTACACTGCAGCCACCAAGCTTTCTACATGATGGCATTAGGTCGATCATTTGAATGATTGAATGCTGTAAACGAGAACACATACACATGCATTATGCATGCATGGTGCATGTATGTATGCATGTATGTATGTATGTATGTACATATACATGTATGTATGTAAACATGGGTAAAGTAAACCTCTATATATATATATATATATACACATACATGTACAAAAGCACATACATACATATGTACCTATATACATACATATTCATACATGCACACATATGTATATATATATATATAGACAGAGAGAGAAAACACAAAAATAAGAGAGAACACTTTGGGTCGGTCATGAATGAGATCCTGTTCAGACCAGTGGGTCCTGAGGTTCATGTGGTGGTGAGCGTATGTAGGGCGGGCGTCTTTGGAATATCGGCGAGTGTACCTAGAATGAAAACACATGTTTCTTGTGCAAATCCTGCATTTCAGATTCAAGGCTTCGGGCCATCTGAGATCAGGCAGCACGCCACAGAGATGCGAAAGTATGTAGGACTGTGGGTCGCATGTTGTTAGTGCAAGGCCCTTCGAGTTTACATTGTCGCCTGAAGCTTCATACGAGTAGCTCCATGGCACCTAAACCCTAAACCCTAAACCGTTCACGCACAACAAACTTTAAAAAAAAAACAAAAAAACATTCATGTGGATGCTCAGAGCCGTAAGCCTTGCCGAATCTGCTTGTTCCTCGCCCTTGGGGCGATGTTTCCATGGCCCTGGCCAGCGAGTCGGAGTCTGTTCTTCGCGTCTATGGGATGTCTGGTGATCCTTGGCTTAGAGTTTAGGGCTTTTAGGGTTTAGGGTTTAGGGTTCCTTGGCTTAGAGTTTAAGGTTCGGTACAGATCTTTCTGTTTGACTTAGGCTTGCCTTTTTTGAGGGTACCGGGGGCTGGACCTCAGAATATGGTGGTAAGTAGCTAGGTGTGGTACCTGCAATCTCCATTGTAGCTACGCATAGGCTCCATAGTAGTTCCCTTTTGGGAAATACTTCATAGGATCCTAAATATAATAAACCCACAAAAGGGAACTACAATGGAGCCTATGGGTACAGTCTCTATTGTAGCTACTGTGAGGATCCTCTGTCCGATTGGCCCTGGGGTCACTTTTCGACAGGGTCCTAGGTACTGTTATGGGGGATACTTCCCGAAACCATAAGAGTAATTCCCAATATAGAAACCCTACATTCTGCTGTAGGGGTACTTTGGTCCCTTCGGGTGGTAGAGTTTAGGCGCGATAAGCCCGTTAGTCCCAGGATGGCCTTCCCGAAGCTGGGGCTTGCAGGTGTGACTGCTAGATCTGTTTAGCAACTATGATGCCTGTATGGTTTAGGGGTTATTGTTTACGGCTTAGTGTAAACATTCCGCGGCACTTGGGGTAAGCTACGGATGTGCCAAGCTATAAGACCCACGCGAGAACTTCTTGTCACATATTGGAACCTTAAAGGGAACCCTTCTTGGAACCCATAAGTGTTGGCAACCTACACGCTTTTCAGGGATGCTTCACAGAAAACCGACAGTCCCTATAGAATGAGAGTATGTGCGTATGTGTGTACGTATGTATGTATAGATAAGCAGTACAAATATATATATATATATATATATATATATATCTGTATAGAATAGTATAGTCTTCTCCGTCCCCAGGAAAGCAATCTAACGCGCACTGGCTAATGATTATGACCCCTGAACCCTAGACTTCTAACCTCTGATAAACCCTAAGACCCCTAAATCGCAAGTGCTGGCCCGCGCCCCGAGCAGAAATCCCGAACATTGTGTGCCCTTAATTTCGTGGAGTCCTTACGGGCCTTGACAGTGGGTATTTTGGGGTATATTAGACGGTAGTTGCGGGGTCTAGGTTGGATTTAGGGTTTAGGGTGTATAGAAGAAGCCAGAAAGTTGGAACATCATTATCCTCTTGCCCTTAAGGTAAAGTATAAGGGATGCTCGTACTAGTCCTTTTAAAGCCATGTTCCAACTTTCCGGCTTCTACTATAGCCCAAAAGGTCCAAAGTACCAATGTAGTAGACTGTAGGGTTTCTATATTAGGAGTTACTATTATGGTTTCGGGAAGTATCCCCCATAACAATACCTGGGCCCGTCTGGTCAAGAGTGCTGGTATGTGGAGTGTTAGTATTGATGCGAGGCCAACAGCTGGAAGGTTGCTCGGGCTGCGCGCCCAGATATGTGCGGTTGTGACGAAGGGTGTGCTCGCTTTGATACTCAGGGTGGTCACTGGCGAGCTGTGCACTTAGTTATCCTCCGTAGACAATGATGTGTACCTGTCGTTATGGCCGAGGGCGACTGCCCGCCGCTCCCAAGATGGGCTCGGGGCCCTGCATTCCGGTACCGGTCACGTTGGTCTTTACTAGTGGATTCGAGACTGATGGGTTTCCGACATGTCGCGACTTCTCCGGGTGTAGTTGTATCAGGTGACACGGAAGATCTTTGGAAAGGTGGGGACTATGCCCGATCACTGGATTCTATTGCTCTGGCGTGTGTGCAGGAGATAACATCCCTGCATCAAAAGTGGGCCGTGGCCTTATCGATTCAGAAATTCTCTCGACCAAGGGGGAGGCACTGTCTCCGGGGGCGGCGGTTGCTAAACGAGTCGAGTGTCCCGAGGTGGCCGCCAATCCACATTGGGAGGCGTTGACTCCGCCAAGCATGTTCAGCTGCTCCGGTTTGTGGTCTATGCGACATTCCTTTTCTGAATGGAGATATTCTAGCTGAGAGAAGAATGAGTGCATGACTCGCAATAAGTGCAAATGAGAGGCAGGTGAGTGCAGAAACATACCCGTCATGAACCTGAACCTGGAACATGACCGGCCAACAGCTACAGAAAACGGAACCTGTTTGTTAATGCCAGGACCCTCCCTCTCGTCGTGCTGCTGTGGGCGACCCCGAGGCAGCAACGGCTGAAGATGCGCACGGAGCAGCAAGGCAAGAAGAGTTGGGATAGGTGAGTGAGGGTGTGAATGAGTGAGTGAGTGAGTGAGTGAGTGAGTGAGCAGGTGCATGAGTGAGTGCCCGAGGGAGGGTGAAAGATACTGAGCGTGATATCATAGTCGATCCCTCGCCCTCATCTCGCATGGTGGGGCTCGTCTCGGGGCAGGTGGCACCGAAAGCTCTTGGCTTCCAGGAGGCCCGGGTACAGCACCAAGCATAGGGTAGGCGGTCGCGCCGCCGCGAAATTTAAATCTGCACGGAACGAGGTCGAGACCGACCCTGTACCTGCGCCTGTGCGGACCTCAAGTAGGCACTTAAGGATGCAGTGGCATGTGCCGTTACATCGAGGACTCCGAACCGCCAGTCTGGGACTCGTTCTCATGTTTCGTGCAGTACCTGGCTTGGGATGGAGCGTTGTATCCTGATGGTTCTCATACGAGGTTGGACCAGATCATGCACCTGCATCTGTGCGGACCCCAGTTTGCCAAAGGCTCATGGCTTCCAGGAGGCGCCAGTACAGCACCAAGCACAGTGAAGGCGGTCGTGCAGTCACGGAAATTAAATCTGCACGAAACGAGGTCGAGACAGGCCCTGTACTTGTGCCTGTGTAGGGGGGCCCTGCACCCCCGACAGCCGAGGCATATTGCAGCAAGAGTCCACAGATCTTCCAACTCCAGGGTTCAGGATTCAGGGTTTAGGGTTGGGGGGTTTAGGCTTTAGGGCTTGGGGTTCAGGGATCCAGAGGGGGGTGCTTTTCGTCGAATCTCAAGAGGGGCCCGAAACCTTGGCTCGTACGGCTATATACTATACTGAACGACTATATTACATACTAGACGTTCATACAGTCTATGATGCGAAACGATACCATGCTCGACGACCCAACTAACTCTACAGAACGTTTTGCCTCAAAGCCTGTTTGCCTTAACCCTAAACCCTAGCTTAACCCCGAATAGCCTACCTTTTTAAGGACTTATACAAGGAAATCATAAAGGGAACCCTAAAAAGGTGGTAGACCCTACAGACCATCAATCTCAGACCAGGAGATTGTGGCGAGCCTCGGTGCAGAAGAGCGCGCCGCCCTGGCAACAGAGTTTGGAAGTTCCGTGGGTGCCTTGCTACTTGCCTCCAAAGGGTTCTATGTTACGGTGGATACTGTCCCAAACCGTAGTACGGATTCCTAATAGAGAAACCCTAATTACATTTTACTATATGGGTACTTTGGACCTTTTGGGGGCTCCTGTTCCATCGAACTTTCAACACCCCGCTTGAATGCAGTTCTATGCCACGGCCCTAGTAATAATAGACATCTAGTTTCGTCTCAAATTCACAAAGCTTGTTCTAAGTTTTCCGGCCTGTCTGTCCTACTACAACCGGTTTCGAAGCTGTCACGAGCTAATCCGCAAGTCGACGGTTGAGGGTTTTTAGGGTTTTTTGGCTTGTTAGGGTTTTTAGGGTTTAGGGTTTAGGGCCCTGAACCCTAAACCCTACAGGAAAGAGCTGCTACAGCTGCGTCTCGGGACACCTCGTTTCCGCATTCGGCTGCTTTGCAAGGGCTGCCTGTTGGAAAATGCGCCTTCGCTTCACCAGGAAGGGGTTGATGGGCTCAGGCTCTCCGACCAGAGCTTGTCTTCTACGTTCCGGGCTCATACTGTTGATGGACAGAATCCAGCATGACCCTAAGGACTCTAAACTATGGGAACTATGGTATATTCCTTATAAAGGGTAATGCAGGATTTTGTCCATCAACAGTACTATAGGCTGTCGTTATATAGTCGTAAATGCGGCAAGAGACTGTAGTCGAAGGGCTTTTGTTTCTGGGTGCAGGGTTTTTTTTCCCACAAGCGGTTTTTCCTTGCATCCATTTTGTCCGACAGATGGATCGTCTGAGCGCGCCCCCCTTGCAGAAATACACCGCAGAAGGAAGGGATTGCAGCTCTTGAGTGTGTAATACCTTCACCTAAGAATTCAACTCAGTCAGGAGGCAGGCAAATCATTTCAAATCATGTTAACGGTTGCAGCAAGTATCCCAACTTGGAAAGAGAAGGTCTCCCTAACCCTCCACAAAGTGGCACTGCTGAGGACGAGTGTATGTTTGCGTGGGACTTTCCGAAAGACGTGCAAGCGGCGCAGCTGCAAATTTGGACTGTTCGGTTTCTGGGGGTTTGGGTTCTAAGGTTGCGTGGTTTGGGTTTTCAGAGTTCAGGGTTCAGCGGTGTAAGGCTTTAGGATGCCTTAGGGCTTCCACTTTTCTGAGGTCGTCTTCGTACCTATGCGAGCTGCGACAGAGGAGGAGCGAGGACAAATGTTCCACGCCATCCGCACATCCTCCTCGAATCAGGCCATCCGGAACCCGTGCCCGAAACCCTAACACCCTCCGGAACCCTAAGCCCTAAAGCCCTCCAGAACCCTAGGCCCAACGCCATCCCCAAACGAGCTAAAGTCTAGAACATGGAGTTCAAAGTCACAGCACCCCGAATCTGAGACCTGAAGTGCGGACGCTTGAGCAAAGACAAATGTGAATGTTTCGACTATGCGTGTGACGTGTGCTTCATCTTTCCGTTTACCATGAGCCGTGACCCACAAATCTGCGCAGAGTCAAGATATATTTCCACGAAGACATATTGCCCTTTGGCCTCGAATGCAACCTTGCCGACAAGTCGGCGAGAGCGTGGACACCCAATATAGAGGCTTAAATTACCAATACGGTTCTTTAGTTTTCTTTGTTATGTCTATAGTATAGCATACAGTATACCCCAAAACCCTCTTCTCATTCTTTAGGCCCTATATAGTATCTCCCGAACCTCTGTTGTGGCTGATGACCTCAGCGGGCTGCTTCTTGTGTTCTCCGTCCAGCCGTTCATGTCAATAGCTTGATTGATAAAGTCGGAAATCAGCACTACCATCACCTGAATATATTCCCTAATCTGTTACATCAAAATACCCCCGCCCCCCCCAAACTCTATTCCAATTTATCGAGGGCCCTGCTATACAAGTACCTGAACATCCAGAGATCGACAGCAGAAACCCGGAGAGAAGCTTGAACCTCAAGAAAGCCATCGCCTCTGTGCTAATGTATAGGGGGCCTTTTTCGTTCTGGGGGGGTGTCCTTATTAGCAGTTACAATAAAATGGGCCCCAAAACCCTATTCTAATTATTACGGCCCCTATATTATAGAACCCTACTATAGATCCCTTATAGACCCCTTTAAAGCACCCCTTACAGGAACCCTATTCTAATTCTTAAGGCCCCTACATTAGGCAAGATCTTCGGCCGTGGCTCGAAATGCGAAAACCTATGCACCCTACCTATATGGGAGTTTCCGAAAATTAGGGTTAGCTTATTGTGGGGCCCTTATAGTGAGGATCCTACTATTTAGGCTACTATGTTAGGGTCCCCCATTTTCGGAAACTCCCATATGCTCCAGTGTAGTTCCTTTTTTTGGTTAACCAAAAGCTCTATTATAGGATCCTAACCATAAAACTGGCTAACCCAAAAAAGGAACTACAATGGAGACTATAGTTAAACCCTAATGTCTAGGCCTGCATAATCTGGGTATGCTTACTAGTATGATGTAACGAGCCATAGAAGCCTATTCAAATTACTAAGGCCCCTATATTGGGCTCCAGTTCCCAGGCTGACCAGTTGAGTTTAGTTACAATTTTGGGTGTAATTGAGATGTAGATTCGCACAGATTCATATTGCCGCCCTGGGTCGAACAGGTATCCCGTACCATAGTTCAAACTCACCAAACAAAGCTGCCCCAGCTCCAACCTGAAGCTTGAAGCACAGGGTAGAAGACGGTTTTGGGGTATATTTTACTATAAGTATAATAAGGGGCCCCCAAAATGGCCCCTGTATCACCATCAGCACATGAGACTTGAGAGGTTACCATCAGCATGTGAGACTTGAGAGGTGCCCGAAACGCTAAACTCGATCGGAAAGCTGAGACTCGAAGAGGTGGAGGCACTCCTTCATGCGCCCCTCGATCCGGCCATCCGGTGCAGCATTGGCATGTGTTTTTTTGTGAAGGTTTCTGGGGCTTGGGGTTTAGGGCTCAACGTTTAGGGTTCAGGGTTGGTTAGTTGGTTGGTCGGTTGTTGTTGCTGTTATTGCTGTTGTTGTTGGCGCTATGGCTGCTGGTGATAGCTAACCCGAGGAGCTTCATGTAGGCTGAAGTTGCCAGCACGTAGCACGGGGCGCACCTATGAGAGAAGATTATGAAGAATCAGGAATCACTCTCACATGAAGGACTAGGCCTAGGCTGTGTGCGCTGAGCTTGTAGCGACCAAGGACAGCGTGTCCAACCAGCTGGGGCAGACGGCTCTCATCCATGCAGAACCTGGGTTCTGGGGCAGTATACTCTATTGCTTTGTTTGTACGTGTTCGCAGAACAAATTCATACGAGATTGCCCTCCCTAAGCCCCAAACCTTAAAGACTTGGTTGCTTCAAAGCCCAGGAATACGAGTTTCTCCCTAAACCCCAAACCCCAAACCCTTGGTTACTTAAATTCCTAGGGCTCCAAGTAAGTATACACATGCTACCTACTTCGGGGTCTGACGTCTGTAAAATACCTACTTTGGGCTATCTGGAGCCCCCTAAACCCTAAGCCATATATCCCAAGACCTGAACCCCAAACCATATAAACCTAAGCCCTATAAACCCTATAAGCCCTACACCCCAAAAAAGCCTATATAAACCCCAAACCCCTTAAACCCTCCAAGCCCTATAAACCCAAAAGCCTCCCTATAAGCCCTACCTTAACCCTGAATAACCTTCCTTTTCAGTATACCTTACTAGTATTTCCTTATATAAGTCCTTAAAAAGGTAGGTTATTCCGGCTTAAGCTACGCCCTAAACCCCTAAACCCGAAACCCCAAAAGCCCAGGCCCCGGCCAGCAGCGCCGCCTGCGTCCGACCTCTGCTGGAAGCCCGGGCTGGCCTCGACAAGACTGACAGGCCGAGATCCTTCAAAGGAACCCTAAGAGATCCCTTGAAGGAACCCTAAAAGATCCCTTAAAGGAACCCTTAAAGATCCCTTCAGGGCTCCTTTAAGGGTCCGCGTGCACTAATCGTACCTGTGGTCTCTACCGTAGTTACCGTAGTTGTTTTGCTGAGCTACCTATGAGAGGAACCATGTATCAAGCATGTAAAGTAAGTACATACACTACATAAACATACACACAGACGGACAGGGAGGGATGGATGGATGGATGGATGGATGGATGGACGGATGGATGGATGGTTGAACCAAAGAAATGAATTGGATTCAGGAGTATATATGTTCTGTTAATGTTTACGCATTTCTGGCTGGGTTTGGGTTTTCAGGAGGCTTGGGATGACGAGTTGCAGGCATGGAAAGATGTCAACAGCTGCAACTCGGAGGTGTGTGCCTAGACATAAGCCAACCCTGACCGTGCGAATATTCCCTAATTGAGGGATTTTGGAAGATCTGGGTAATTACATTCATCCTTCACCCCCCCGAGCCAATACACTTTCAGCGCTGAGAGAGCATGCTAAGAGAAAACCACACTTCCAAAACCCCTCAATCTCAAACCCTACGCACCCGACCCCCTAAGCGTAAACCCTAAACCCCTAAACCCTAAACCCTTAAACCCCTAACTAAACCCCAAACCCTCAGCCCCTAAACTTTAAGCCCCTAAAGGCCCCCCACCACCTGAGCGTAAATCCCTGAACCCTCAACACTAAGCCTTATATAATGAAAAAACCCTATAAAAATTAAAAAAAAAAAAAAACCTAAGCCCTAAAACCGAGAGGCCCCAAACACCTAAAGGCCCCAAGAAGCCTTCATGAAGGCTTGGCGGCTCGGCGGTGCTCTATGCGGCCGACCGAGCCCATGTGGAAGTCCTTCAGCTCCTCTTAGAGGCATCTTCCGGGGGGGGAAGAATGGGGGGATTTAATTTTAGGGTGTACCTTGAATTGGTTAACACAAAAGGAACTACAATGGAGACTATAGGTAATTTAGGCATCTTCGGAGAGAGGGTCCTATTTTTAGGGTTTAGGATTCAGGGAGGATTTAGAGTGTCAGGGGTTCGGGGCTTTGGGGGTTTGGGGTTTAAGGTTCTTCAGAGAGGAGGACCCCTGCAATGGCCTTTTAATGGAGACCTCATGGTCCTGAATAGTGGGTATTTAGGGTATTAGGTGTGGTTCAGGGTTTAAGTTTTACGAGATCTAATTTAGGGTTAAGTGCTGGATGTTTGGGTTCAGAGCTTTAGGGTTTGATTTGAGAGGGCTTTACGGCGAACAAGGGTTCCATCAGTTTTTTTTTGAGACTTTGAAGGTTTAGGGTGATTTTGCTGCTTCTAATTCTAGATTCTAGACTCTAGGCCATCGAACAAGTGTTCTCAGCCGAACACGGTTTGGGGATTTAGGGCTTCAGGGCATTTGCGGTTTGCTGGTTTGGGGTTCTTGGACATTTCGGCTTCGGATTGCAATCTGTGGTTGAGATGTTGTCGGCTTTCGTAACCACGGTCTGCCGGGCTTGATTGCTGCCGGAATTTAGGGAATAGATTTGGCTTGGGCATGGCAGATGCTTTCGGAGGCCCGTGCGGACGCGAACAACGGCGAGACGCACAGGAATCTCCGGCACTTTGCGGGGCTTGATTTCGGGTTCACGTGCAAACTACGAGGGCGGGTTTAGTTGCACATTTTCGCGAAAGGGGCTCAGATGAAGAACCTAGTTTCCAAATTCGAAACCCGATCCCCAAAACCCTAAACCCGAAATCCAAAGCACTAGACTGGAACCCAAACCCTAAACCCGAAACCCAAAACCGTAAACCCTCTCTAAACCCAAAACATCCAAAAACACTATAAATCCCAATCGCTAAACCCGGAAAGCCATGGAGACAAGCAAGGAAGAACCGCCCACCGCTTCTTCATGCCTCGGGGCGTCTCGGCAGTCCCTAGTTATCTCGACATCCGTTTGATCATGTGACTTAAGGTATATCATAGTGTATTCTAATCTCTGAGAGTATGTGATAGTATTTAATGGTATTATTGTACTTTGTTCTTGTACATGACAGTGTGTTAGAGCATCATTTCTACCACAAGCTCACCATGGCTGCAGATTCAAGGCAAATTCGCTCTGGTATTCGCAAATAAATGGCCTTGGGTATACGGTTATAAAGCGAGTAGGTACCTCAAGCCCCGAGCCTTGAACCCGGACAACCTAAATCCGTACACTCACAGCCTCAGCTCCAACCCTAACCTACCTCTAGTGGCCATTGTAGCTCCTGCTTTGGTTACCATAGGATCCTAAATACATAGCTGGTTACACCAACACAGCAACTACAATGGAGACCATGGGTACACCCTACCTTAACCCCGAAAAATCATAAGAGGAACCCTAAAACGGTAGGTTATTCAGGGTTAAGGTAAACTCTGAACCCTAAACCCTAAACCAAAATCCTCCCAGCCCACGGTCTTAAACCAGCCGAGGAGCGGTAAAGCGGAGGTGGTTCAAATGCTGCTACAAGCCGGTGCCGATCGAACCAAGGCAGATCCCAAAAGCCCTAAATCCTAAAACCCCAAACCCCAGATCCGTTGTCTTCTTTCTAGTCGGAGCGCGTGGTGCTTTCGGGTTCGGGCTTAATGTAGGGGCCTTAATACTTACCTACACTTTTTTGGGGGTTCCCTTATTGTAATTATAGTATAATGGGACTCAAAACCCTATTCTAATTATTAACGCCCGTCTATTACGGTTGAGTGCCGGCTTTGAGGCTTCTTCGGTGCTTGCATCGCAAGTAGGACAGAGTGCCACCAAAGCTTGCAAGCAACCTCCGTGCCCAGAGAGAGCCCAGTACTCCTTAAAAAAGCATTATTTCTTAAATTATAAGGGGCTGCATATTACGATGTAAGCTATATTCCTTAGTTCAGGGGTATTAGGCTCTCTGGGTGCTCAGCCGAGAGCCAGCAAGCAACCACAAGGACGACCCGCTAGTTGCGCCGATATGCGAATCTCAAGCATGAGCAGCAGCATTTCCTCAAACATGTTGAGGAACCCAAAGGGTCCAAAGTACCTCTATGGTAGAATGTAGGGTTTCTATAGTAGGAATTTCTTTTATGATTTGGGGAGGTATCCCCCATAACAGTACATAGGACCCTTTGGGGAACAACACCCAAGACCCTGCTGGAGCGTGTAGGCCCAGATGTGTTCTAAGGCTACCCGAAACCTTGGATGCATAATTGGACCGTGCAAAAACCTGGGTTATGGTAGGGTTAGGTACTCCGAATATATATATATATACATATCATACATTTGTTTATTTATATATGTGTATATATATATATATATATACACATACATATATATATATATATATATGTATATCCTTGACCTTGAAGGGTAAGCCGCTCGTCCGGAAGGTCAATCGCCGTGGTCAATCTGCCCTTTGGTGCGCGGCTGCAGGCCCCCCTGTTCTTGAAACCTTACTTAGACGATCACGGGACTTACGGTTGATGATATAAATCCTGCATTACCCATAGTAAGGAATATACCATAATTCCCGTAGTTTAGGGTCCTTAAGGTAATGCAGGGTTTATATCATCAACCGTATCAAGGGACTTCGTGAGTAGGTTACTCTGGGGGTTATCTGTCTCCTAAGTGGGGTTATGTTTGTGATCACCTTAACCTACCAAAACCAAGTTTTTTTTGTGGGTGCATATAAATTCCAGACCAGGGTTTATAATGAGAACCTACAATTAGCCCTACACCCTACATCCCTACATCCCTACACCCTGAACCCAGGTGGCCATCTCAACACACTTCAGCTTCTGCTGGACGCACGGTCTGAAGTAGATCAGGCCGACGTTGAGCCTCGTCGGCTCTCAGGGGGCTCCCTTTAAGGGCTCCTTTCAGGGGTCCCTTAAGGGATCTACTGTTTTGGGGGTTCCTTTAAGGGGGGTCCTAAATGGGAGACCTGCATGTGAGTTTCTGAAAATTGGGTGACCTTATTTTGGGGTCCTCAAAGTAAGAATCCTACCATTTACGGTAATATATTTTCGGCAACTCACTCATAAAGCAGAAGCCAGAAAGTTGGAACATCATTATCCTGATGCCTTTAGAGGTAAGGTATAGGGGATCCCAGCACTAATCATCCTAAATCCATGTTCCACTTTTTCTGGGGTTGACTATATGTTTTAGGATTTTGGGTTTTGGGGGGTTAGGAGGCTCTGGGGACAACTTAATATGTTTAGGGGCTTAGGCTTTTAGGGTTTCGGAGCCTCTACATAAGGACTCATATGGGCAGTTGTCAAAATTAGGGTCCCTTTTGGGGGTCCTTACTATAATACGGCACCTAATATTTAGGGTACCCGAAAAGGGACCATGAAAAGGACAACCACCCATATGTTGAGGCTCTTGGGCCCAAAGTTCATATACAAGGCTGGCAAATGGGCGATATTGAGCCTTGGGCTTCGAGAGTATGCCACACTGAAAACCGTATACTACGATCCTCGATGTAAAGAATACGGTTGATGATTTATCTATGGGAATTATGGTATAACCCTTAAATATTATGGGTAGTGCAGGATTTATATCATCAACGGTGTGTCTAGGGATTCTTGAATGCTGTGTAGAAGAGAGTCTTTCACTTTGGCGTGGCGAGCGATCACCTTGATTGCGCGGTGTGGCCAAGCGGCGCAGGGCATTGCATGGAGTTGTGTGCAGTTCCAGCATGTTGTTGTTTGCTGTCCTAGTGGGCGCCGGAGCCCTAGGGACAGATAAATGCCACGAAAAGGGTTGAGCGCCCGGAGTTCGACAGCTTACGACCCCTAAACCCGAAACCCTAAACCCCTAAACCTAAACCCCTAAACCCCTAAACCTAAACCCCAAACCCTTTTAACCCGAAACCCTAAACCCCAAACCCTACATCCAACCCCATCATTGGTTTTCTGGTCAGACCTCCGATTTCGTGTTGGCAGAAAGCGGCTTGAAGCTACCATAGCTGAGTCTTCGTACTTGAGTACGAAACCTTCAACCTGTTAGGGTTTATATTTCCTGACCATAATTGAAAAGGTTAAACCTTTTGGGCTAGGGTACTCAGCCCCTCTAGATAGGTACTTGGTTTTACGTTCATATATTAAAGCTCTTAAGGGAAAAAAGCATCAGCCGATAGTTCACATTCATTCATTGCTTAGAACAACTTTCTCAATGTCTTGAAGATCAGATCCTGGTATATATGTCAGTTTTCAAGACATCGATTGAGGAGGACGGACAGAGAGGAAAGAAGAGTGATAGAGAGAGGGAGATAGCAATAGAGAGGATTAGGAGATGTGTGATGGGTTTTACCTTCCACTTCATGGTCACTCGGTCATGCTTCAAGCCTGTCCGGACTTGGTGGTCAGCCGTCTATATACCCCCTTTGGACTGATAGCCTTGCAACGGCACCATTAACCCTCAACCGCCGCGTGGTAGCCCAGGACGGCACCACTCCACTAACAGCTGCCGTCAGTGGCGGCCATGCGCAAGTTGTTGCTTTGCAGCAGAAACATGCAGTTTGGGTTCGCAGTTGCACGTGATGTGCGCGACCCTGATTAGGGTTCCGTTCTCTCCTTCAGACGAAGTGTTGCACGCACTGTTTCGCTAGAGGGCGCCTACGGATTTGGATGCTCTCGGTGTTGGACTTAGCTTCGGGATCTTCGACGGAATGGAAAGTGTGAAAGGCAAGCTCTTCGGCTTGCATTTTGGGGGGGCCAGCGCCCACAGCATGGCAAGGATCAAGTTCGGGACCCTGAGGTGTCGGCGCTGCTGATCGCTGGCGCCCGGTTCGAGTCGTCATTACTGGTGACGCCGTGCCACCAGGGATTCGCGGAGGTGGGTGCATGTTTCGGGGGTCAATTCTTATTCCTGACCGCTACATCCCACCCTGTAGGAATGTTTCGGCCTACCAGAGGCGTGGCTTGCGAGATTGACGATTCCAGCTTCCAATTTCTGGACAACACCGGCAGAATCTAATCACGCTCATGATTCGCTACATGAGTTTATCCTGGGGTCAATCACCCTTCTGGTGCCGACCGATAGCAGAACCAGCGTGAATGCATCCCGGGCGCAGACACTATCCCACCGCACCCTTGGCTGGGCTTTCAGGGTGACATTTGGGTGGTTGTCGAAATTATGGTCCCTTTTTGGGTCCCTATTATAGTAGGGCACCTAATCAGTACTTAGGGTCCCAAAAGGGGACCCTAATTTTGATATACCTGTACCCATTTTGTCAATACGTACATGTTTGGGCTGCGTTCTGCCGCGTTCGTGGCTTCGTGTACGCCTACCCTCGGCCATGCAGGCATCCACGAGTTTCCAGAGGTTAAATGAATGCGTAGACAGGCTCCATGCAACGCGAACTTTACCTGTAGTCTAGCCATGTCTAGCCTATAGTCAGCAGTGTTGTTCCTGTTTTTTGCCAACCAAAGTTGTAGTTGGCATCCTATCAACCTGGTTAGCCAAGACAAGAAACTACAATGGAGACTATAGGTCAAGATCATGGGCTCCAATCTCCGAGCGTTCCCAATTTACACCACAAGCCAATCTCGTCCCAGCAACAAGTCTTCAACCAGCGGCCTAAACGCCGAACTGAAGATGCCGGAACCCAGAGCCCCGGGGCTTTCCCAGCCCTCAGCCTTAAAACCCTAAACCCTAGAACCCTAAACCCTATAAGTCTTAAACCCCAAACCACTAAACCCAAGAGGTCTTAAACCCCCCAAACCCCAAACTCCATAAGCCCCAATCCCTAACACCCTAAAGCCTATAAGTCTTACACCCCAAACCCCCAAAGCCCGGAGACCCGAAACCATACACCCCTAAAACCTTAAAGCCTACAAGTCTTACAGTAGAAGCCAAAAAGTTGGAACATGGGTTTAGGAGGATTAGTGCTAGGATCCCTTATACTTTACCTTAAGGGCATGAGGAGTCTAATGTTCCAACTTTCTGGCTTCTACCATAAACCCTAATTAAACCCAAAGGTGGCCGCTGAACTTCTCGCGGCCCGATGTGCCACGGACTGCCTTAACGAGAACGGCCATTCTCCCATGACTGCGGCTTGCACCTTCGCGTCGACAGCCATCCTTTCCTACATTTTTGGGTAATCTGGGCTTATTGAGGATATAGGGTTTAGGGTTTATAAGTCTCAAGACTGTAAGGCTTTGGGATTGATGAGTACTAGAAAGCTTACGTACAGATGTTTAAACTCTACAGGGGTCGGTTTGACCTTACCCTCAGGGTTTACGATGTGACTGTCAACCTGGTCTGGGGTTTACAAAAGGGGGTTTCCGAAAATTGGGGTGCCTTATTTTGGGGTCCTTATAATAAGGATCCTACTATTTACAGTCCTAAATTAGGGTCCCCAGTTTCGGAATCTCCCATATTTGTTAGGTCTATGGTTTAGGGTAGGGCACCGGAGAAGCCAGAAAGTTGGAACATCACTATCCTCATACCCTTAAAGTAAAGTAGAGGGAATCCCTGCACTCATCATCCTAAATCCATGTTCCAACTTTCTGGGGTTCACTATAGTTTAATTACACGTGATCTCTTGTGCGGTGTTTGTAGTTCCGGCTCATGGCTGCAATATACTGCTGCAATATACTTCATGCTACACCCTGCATTGACGCCGTAGAGCTCTGAAGACCAAGACGAGCCCATAAGCCCTAAATCCCAGAATCCGGAATCCTAAACCCTTAAATCCTTAAACGCGAGCCGCGGATCCTGACACCCCCAAACCCTAAATCCTAAATCACAAACCCCTATAGTGAGCAGAAAGTTGGAACATGGATGTAGGATGATTAGCACTGGGATTCGGATAATGGTGTTCCATCTTTTTTGGCTTCTACTGCAACACCCTTGACCCCCCTAAAACCCTAAACTCCTATCCCCAGACTTCAAGGAAGCAACCCAGGTCGGTCAGGGGGGGACAACGTCAAGCCACACTGTAGAAGGAGTATTGCCGGCCTATGTCCGAGGAGTACAACCCGCGAAGGATCTCAGCCGGGCTGACCGTGAACGGCAGATGTACTCTGCCTTCCAAAAGAAGGTGGCGCGCGCGTGGCACGGTTGCAAGACAAACAGCATCGGCCATGCTTTGTAAGCGACTTCTTCTTGCCTTTGCGAGGCTGTGCGAAGCCTTCAAAACCTCCACCGTGTTCAAGCACTTCCAAGGCTTTGCCGAGGTTGTGCGCAAGACGGCGAAGGCGACCGAAGCCGTTGAGACAGCGCAGAAGGGGTTGGAGGTGGCCCTGGACGGGCTCAAGGAAGCAAGAAGGGCTTCCGCGACGTTGGACCCTCGCTTTGAGACGCCAGCCCTGAAGAGGGCCGAGGAACAGCAGGTGAAGGAGGCCGAGAAGGCCCTCACGGCTGCTGAGGAGCAGTACGATAACGCCGACACCTTTGTTCCCTTGGCCGCACCTTGGCTGCCGCCTTGCGGGCAAAACACATGTTTGCTATATCCAGCATTATCCGACTCAGGATTACGAAGAAGAAAAGCGGCGCCAACTCCTCGGTCCGACAGGTCACCTTGCCTACGACGACAGGGCATTTGGGATGCCGACGGCAAGGTGACCATGAAGCTGTTTTATATGCACCCAAGGACGCTTGAATTGACAGCCTTAAATTCTGATTCTGGCCGCAGACGGATGCGGCTTGTATGGGAGGGAAGGGCTCCGGCATGAAGCATGATTGCGGGTGCTACTTCGCTTCCGCCCTGTGGCAGTACACGGGCAAATACAAGCCGCTGCGCATGCATTGGTTTTGGCACGGGGTCCTCATGCGCACATCCGTGATCTGAAGGTGCGCCGTGGACTGGGATGCCTTTTCCAACAGGTCATGAACCGCCTCGCAGAGGCGAAAGCGGAGTGGCACAAGGCCCACCCACTAACAGGAGCGCGGCCGTGTGGTTTTTCAACGGCGAGGGTTGCATACTTGCGAAGGCGATGACTTTGTCCACTCCGGAGTTGTGGGACACCATCCTCACAAGCCAGGTGCAACCTTAAACCCCTCAACCCTACACCCCAAACCCCTCACCCTAAACCGAGGGAAACCTCAAAGCCCTAAACCCTAAACCAAAGGAAACCAGAAGCCCAGGCCTCTCCGGGAAGCCAGAGGTCCTCAAGGTGCTGCTTGCAGCTGGGGCCTCCAGGGACGACTTCGACCGAGCCTCCTCCGACAGTTTAGGGTTTAGGATTTTGGGTTTAGGCTGTTTAGGCTGTCTAGGATATAGGAATTTAGGATTTAGGCTGTAGGATTTATGATTCAGGGTTTGGTTGGGATTAAGGGTGTAGGATTTAGGGTGTAGGGTTTTGGATTTGGGGGTTTAGGCTGTTTAGGATTCAGGATTATGTAAGGGTGTAGGGTTTAGGGTGTACGATTTCTGATTTACGGTTTAGGATTTTGGGTTTAGGATTTAGGTTTAAAGGTTAGGGGTTTAAGATTGAGGATTTAGGGTTTAGGATTTAGGATTTACGGTTTAAGGGTTTCTGAGGGTTCCCAGAAGGGAACTTATAGGGTAACTTACAGGGCTATGAGGGTTTCTAAGAGAGAAGCTTCGGGTTACTCCAATGGGTTTCTACCCAGACCCCGAGGAGGATCCCAAAAAGTAGATCCCTTAATGGGGCTTCCTATAAAGTACCTGTAGTAGTACAGGGCCCCAAATTAGGGGATCTATTTTCTAGATTCTCCCGGAAGTCTGGGTAATGTGGGGGCCTAAATAATAACCAATAGAATAGGGTTCCTCTGAGTGTAGTACAGGGGCCTAATAATTAGAAGAGGGTTTTGGGGGTTCCTTATGAAAATTATAGTAGAATCGGCCCCAAAACCCTACTCTAATTGTTAAGGCGCCTACATTAAAGGGTTTTATGAGATTCTATACTGGGAACGCAGGAGGCTATAGGGGTTCATATATTGGGAACAAAAAAGCTACAAGATGCTATAAGTGTTTATAATAAGGATGTGTGGTGTTTAAAGTTTATGGATGTTTAGATGCGCTGTGTACTGTGTGGTTTTGTTATTGTTGTGTATCTGAGGCTTATAGGGTTTAATTCAAGGGCAGACGTTTTTTTGTACTCGGCCTTGTCAAGGGTTCGAGGGTTCTATACGGCCTCAGTAAAAAGACCTTTGTTGGTATTGTAGAACTGTACAGCAATGAAAAAAGAAACAGGAGCACAAGTTGCTCCGACTGCTAACTTTCGTTTTTGATTAAGAAAGGGTTGGGCTTGGGGTTTGTGGTTTTGTGTGTATGGGTTTAAGGATTTGGCGTGTAGAGCTTAAGGCTTCAGGGTGTAGAACCTGAGATGTTTAGGCCTACCTGGACCCTAAAGAACCTTTATTTTTAAGGACATATATAGGGAAATCATAGTAAGGAACCTTACAAAGGAAGGTTTTATAGGGTCCAGTCGACGCTTCGGTTGTACTCAGAATTTGAACTTGGAGTTCTTGGTAGTCAGAGCCAGAGCTTGTGTTCAGAGTTTAGGGATTATGGTACTCAGAGTCTGGGTTCAGATAGGGTGCTTCAAGCCACGACTCGGGTTTGGGTTCAGTCTGTAAACCTTAAGGTTGGGGTACCTGTGCCTTTTACAGTATAGGGTTTAGGGTTTAGGGAACCCAGCGATGGCTGATGTCGCGTTTCTGACACTTGTCTGTCCCAGACACCATGCATGCAACCTGACATTCCCCTAAACCCTAAACCCTAAACAAACAACACAGATCCTCGTAATGCTCTGGCCTAGGATCTCAGCCAGACACCGTCAAAGCCGCAGGGTTGGGTCCATAGCAAACCACAGCCGTTCATAATGGGCTACTGAGTCGCATATTAAATGGCTATTTAAGATTCACCCTAAATCCTAAACCCACCTAATTATTTGTCAAGCAACTGGAGCCCTAGGCTGTAGAACCCAAGAACACCACCGAGGCTGGGGTAACTCGCCTTTGTCTACCGCATGCAAGGCGGGTCACGTCGAGGCCTGGCATCCCTCGGCTGATGTCGTTTGCTGGTGGATCCAAAGCCTCCAAAACCCCTTAATTAAGGAATATACCTTAAATTATATTGGGATCCCTAATATAATTTAAGGTATATTCCTTAATTAAGGGGTTTTGGAGGCTTTGGGGATGTAGGAAGCATGAAGGGTCCAACAAGCCATATGTTACACCACCGTGGACTATTGCTTTGTAGGTTCTCATTGTGTGACCCCTAATATGTGGAGTTTATGGAGACCCTACAAATGGTTGGGCTTGGTAGTTTAAGGTAGACATGCGCATTCACGTCTTTAAATGTTAGGCCGGGTTGAGAAGTATGAGATAGGCATTTTTGGACCACATCTCCTGTTTAAGATCTGGCTATAGACTTCTCCTTCTGAGAAACTGTTCGAAGGGAACCCCAAATATGACTACCCGAATCGGGGTTTCGACATGTTCGTACCACCGCAGACTTGGACAATGGTTCCCGGTTTAGGGTTTAGGGTTTCAGACCCCACTTCCGAAGAAAGAGTTTCAGATCCGGCGGGTTCCCCAAAGCAGGAAACCTTGCAATCTAGACTCGCTCGACCCCGAAACGTGCAAGAAGCAAGACCTCCGAAACCCAGACCAAAAGCCAGCCCCAAGCCTCAACATAAACCAGTAGCCAACTCAGCCCCGGGTTAGACTCCCTAATGTAGGGTCTTCAACAATTATCAACATTAGGGGTAGTTCTCTAAATTCGGGGTCCCTTAGGTTAGGGATAAGCTGCTAAACCATACATACTAGAGCCTGAGCCCAATCACTGGATGAATCTTTTAAACTCTGCACCAGGTCAGGCCCACAGCACAAGAACCCTAAGCCCTTCTAGTCATACGTCCGGCAGATGCCTGTAGCAATGTCCTCCCAGCCGTCGGGTACAATATAAATTCCCTAAACCCAAACCACGAACCCCCAAACTCTATCTCCAGGTCGTTCGATACTTGCTGGAGTCCAATGTAGACCCAGACCTCCTCGACCGCTCTGGCGTTGCCCCGTATCGGAAGATCTCTAACTTGTTGGCGTGGCTGCATTAGGGCTTGGAGTTTATAGGGTCCATGGTTTGGGGTTGAGGGTTTATAGGGTCTACAGCGTTTCAAGGCATTGGGGTTCAGGGTTTTGATCTAGGGTTTAGGGTTTGGGGTTAAGTTGCACGACCTGCTACCTTTTGCTGTCTCCTGTCTTCACCTGCATACAGTGGTATAAGTATAATTATGCATGCAGACATGCATACATCCTTACATACAGTATATGCATACTTACATGCATGACCATGCACACAAAGATACAAACATACATTCATGCATAAGCTCGCGTTCAGCTTCGTCATGTCACAAATATGAGAAGACGTGTTTATACGTGCGAGAACTGGAACATGCACGCAGCATATGCGGTACAGATGCAGTTTACATCTATCATTTGTATCTATATCTGTCCATCTATCTATCTTCGGTGTGGGTGTACACACACACACACTGGGTTGGACAGCACTGTGCCCTCGCTGCAGTGGCCTCTGAGGTAGGGAGTCGGGAATGGTCGCCTTTGAGTCATACGGCTTTGGGGCTTTGGGTTTGGGATTTAGGGTTTAGGTGTTGGGGTTGGGATTTAGCTTTGAGGGTTTAGGCTTTGAGGTTTAGGGTCTAGCCGTCCGAATGTGGAACTCAACTATTTCTGAAGCTGTATCGAAACTGATGATCACACTACCCCCCTAAACCCTAAACCCTGAACCCTTGAACCCTAAACCTTAAGCCCTAAAGTGCCAAGGTGGAGGAAGACCGAGGGACACCTCATTATCCAACGCCTACTCCGCGATGCAGGGGCCATCACGTCTAAGAGGCAGCGAAGCTGCCTGGCACGCGCCAACACATCGCCGGAAAGACCGACTCCTGCGATTCCAGGGCTATAATCAGGACTGTGGCGTTTTAATTTGATTGTTTGGGGTGCTGCAAATCTTGAAAGTCTTTGTTCGGCTGTGCAGCTTGCAGGTAACCTGGAAGCTTAGACGCTTCTTAACCAACCTACGTAATGTACCCATCGGCTGGGGTCGACGCTGTTGTGCTCGCGCTTGCAAGACTTAGTTCTCGGGACCCGATATCCAACCTCTATGCCTTTTCATGTAATCCCATCTAAGAGGGTCATAGAATCCAGCCAGAGGTTGAACTCTAAGCCGTATATATACCCCAGTCCTACATAGCACGGCCGCAGCCATGCGCCGCTATCTGATATACTCACCAGCCTTGCTGATAGTGAATCATGTTCCTTTCTTCTCGCTTCACAACCCTGGACCTAGATCTACGGTGGATAATATAAATCCTGCATTACCTTAAAGACCCTAAACTATGGGAATTATGGCATATTCCTTACTATGGGCAATGCAGGATTTATATCATCAACAATATCACTGCCGACAAATTGCTTGTACTGAGGGGGGGGATATTGCAACCGGGAAGGGGGTTGAGATGACCATTCGTTGTGGTGCCATATCTATAGTAGGGTCGAATATGCTCCAAGACTCTATTCTGAATATTTTGAGGCAGCTGCATTACGGTGTCGAGTTTTCACGGCTCAGCGTGCCACCCGACATCCTGACCACAACGGGTATTCCGCAGATCGAAAAGAGGTCTTCAAAAAAAACAAGAACCCTAATGTAAAATCCCGACGCCAGAGACCCCACGAATCTCGGCCCATGAAGCGATTGCTATCAGGTCTCAGTTTCGGTGGATGGGAGCTGAGAAGTTTGCCTTACCTGGCTCCTTGGCGTTTTTCGAAGGCTGACAGGGTCTAGGTAATGTTTTTCAGTGTGTATATATATATATATATATGTATGTATATGGTTTGTATATTTAATATGTATATATGTATATATATATATATGGTATATTATGTAAAGATATATATGTATATACATATTTTACGAGGTTTAACGGCCCATGTTGCGACTGTCCGCTGCTTCTTTCTGTGCTATCAACAAAGCAAGAGACAATGGCATTTTTCCACCAGCTGTGGCATCTCGTTTCGGTCATGTCGCGTTTGTGGGAAGGATACAAAGTGCTCTGTTAATAGTCTTCCCGATTGACTGACAAAGAGACCTCGTACGATTAATAAATTCTTGGCGCTGCTCTTTCTTTGTGTATGTGGGCCTTCCCTGGTGGCTGTTGCCAGTGATTAACGTATTGTTTAGGCAACTGGAGCCCGGGGAAATGCGTAGCCTACCTCGGTCACCAAACCCTAAATTCTAAACCCTGAACTCTGCGTGACCTACCTTCAGGATCCCACGCCCGGCCCGCCCACCTTCGAAAACCGAGTCGGCCCATTTGGGTGTCCGAAGTGTTGTTTCAGCTTTGGCTTAAGGGTTAACTCTTCAGATTGAAAGTGGGTCAGAAGTACCCTTACAGAGAACCCTGAAAAAGGGAAACTCTAGTATAGAACGCGAGAGTATCTCCAGGAAGTCTTGCAGCTTCGAGCTCCGTTTGTGCTTCGAGTGGGTCCTTGACATACGCTGAGGCTTTTACCACGTTCAGGGTGTTCCCGGCGTTCCTCTCAGACCACGTTTCATGTTGTAAGATGTTGTAAGACACGTTAACCCAGGGGGGCAATACAAAAGACCTGCCTGTTTCTACGGGGACTTATAGCTGTTTCGGCTTCAAGTTTGTGTTTCTCGGCACATTTGGCTTCCGAAACTTCTCAACTTAGGCGCTACCGGTTTCGGCGGCAGCCACGACGATTGTCAAAGCAGCGTGGGACGAGGGCTTCACCAGGTGGGCTGTGGGAAAGGAACTTAAGGAACATACCTAAATCATCTTAGGGATCCTACTAAAGTTCAAGGTAGATTTCAGCCCTTAGCCCTAAACGCTAAAGCGGGAAAGGTGACGTTTTGATGTTCTATCAGTCGAAAACTCACGGCTGCAGGCTTTAAGCCTGATCGTCTGGGTTATTCAAGTTCGTGAATTGTAATAAAGAACCCTGAGTATTTGCCCATGCTTTTCTGAGGGCTCCTTTCTGCTTTGATTATAGGAAGCTATTATGGGAGTTTCCGAAAATTAGGGGTACCTTATTGGGGTCCTTATCATAAGGATCCTACTATTTGGGGTACTATCTTGGGGTACCCAATTTTCGGATACTCCCATATTCCCACAACCCTTCAAACCAAATCTTAACGCCCCCCATGTTAGCTCATTGAGTTGAAGGAAGTGAGGGCCTTGTGCCGTCGCAGCCTGTGAGCGGAGGATGCTTCCCAGAGTTCACACCCTACCTACTGTTGATGGACAAAATCCTGCATGACCCTAAGGACTCTAAACTAAGGGAACTATGGTATATTCCTTATAATGGGTAACGCAGGATTTTGTCCATCAACAGTATGGTCTCAATTGCATTGTAGTTTATGTTTTGGTTTAGCCAGTTCTGTAGATATAATCATATATTCAGGATTATATCGGTGGCTCAAAAAAGGAACTACAATGGGGACTATAGGTAGGCCCCCAGCCATAGGCCTTCCGAGAAGAATCTGTCTATTTGTTGCCAAATTCACTTCGATCCCCAAGACCTAGCCTTTAAACTTTGTGGGTTCTTATAGTTTAGTAGGAATCGGGGAAAGTTCAACCTTTTACTTCTGTGGCTTATTGGGTAGTAAGTTTAGAGTTGAAGAGTCGAATCAGAGCTCCGGGCAATAGTATACCCATATCGCCCCTAGTTGAAGTATACTGCGCTACACCCTAAATCCACTTTTCCAACCCCGCTGTACTAGAGACTGTGGGGTGGAAATGGGCCCTATGACTGCATATACTTCGCATTCCAAAGTGTGGACACCTACATCTTCCTTGTGAATTCAACCCGAGCCCTTAAAACTCTCTAAACCCTAAACCCTTACTCGGCCGCCTAAGCCCAATCAAGCTCGAAGAAACAGGTTTTTCAACATCCTCTATGGACTTTTCGGTGGCTTGGTGCTCTTGTTCTTGTTGGCAGGGACCTCAACTCAGGGTTCAAGGATTTGCCTGTATAGGAAGTAGTACTGGCCTAACGGCTCTTACAGCACTCTTCCAGCGGATCCTAGCAGCCAGCAGTGGTGTGAATCTCTCGTTTCGGGTTCAAGGATGTGTGCCAGTGGCCTTAACTAGACTTGGGTATTGAGGCATATGATCGCAGTGCAAACGCTACAAAGAGATACAGCTACTTTTGCGGGCCTCTGTGTATCTTAGTGTCTGAAGTTTTAGGGTATGTGGATTCAGAGTCTCAGTGTAAGGCTTGGCTTCAGAACGCAAAGCGAAAGTTTAGAGTATGCGGGTGCTGGGCCTGTCTATATCCACGCAGGGTGTACATCATTGTATGTTAATGTAAATTGCCCTTCCAGGAACGCTTCGGAAAAGTGAACCCGCCCGACAAGCAACCCATCACGCCCAAAGCCCAGTTCAAACCGTTAATCTCGTTGCGTTTGGATTTCAGATCTTACCCATAGGCTCCATAGTTCTTTTTGGGGGTTCATATGTAGACTCCTATAAGGTAATCCCAAAAGGGAACTACTATGGAGCCTATGAATAGCCCCCCCAGGCACTGATAAATCAGGGCGCCTTAGGCGCCAGACATGCCTGAGCATGATTACCTCATGTTACATTGGTCCTAAAAGTGTGTCCTTAATACTGTTGATGATATAAATCCTGCGTTACCTTAAGGACCCTGAACTACGGGAATTATGTTATATTCCTTATGATGGGTAATGCAGGATTTTGTCCATCAGCAGTATCACTGCAGTATTTATGACCATGCTCCAAGGCACCTGCACAATGTGTAGTTGCCGCTAAGCTTGAACTGACCTTGCGCAAAACAGGTTCCGGCAGATGCACAAGCTACTTTAAGATACCGTAAAGCTACCCTTCTGTAGGTCTTAAAACTTCGGGTTTATGCATCGAACCTGCACAACATGTAAAGAAAGAACGGGGAGACCTGAACCCGAGACCCTAAACCCTAACCAGCTTTCGGGAAGCCGTTTCTTTCGAGTTTCAGGCCACTGAAAACCCAAACTCCAATTCCCAAGCCCATCAACATGCGTAACCCGAAACCAAAACCGCAAACTTATAAACCCCACCCTAAAGCTAAACCAGGTGAAAGCACCAATTCTTTTAAGCCATATCAGGTTTACAGTACGTTGCTTATTCTAGTTAGACCCTAAAACCCTGAACCCTAAACCGCAAAACCCTAACCCCAAAACGCGAAATGGCTTTAGTGCATTCTTTCGTGTCTTGAGCTTTGGAGTTCCCCAAGGCTCGGAAATCCTCCAGTCCCACGGTTGATGATATGAATCCTGCATTACTCATAATAAGGAATACACCATAAATCCCATAGCTTAGGGTCATTGAGGTAATGCAAGATTTATATCATCAACCGTAGTGGGGACTTTTGGGACTTCGCCAGGCTGCGTTGGGGTTGTTTTGTCCAGCTTGGGCCTTGCTAACCTAAATCCTTAAGCCTCAACCCTAAACCGAAAACCCCCAAACACAAAAACAACAAGCCTACACTCTAAACCTTGTTGTAGCCTCTGGGCTCTATGCAGCAATTACCCATTTCTCTAAACCCTTATCCCGAAATCCAAGCATCCTAAACCCATGAGCTGTGAAACTTGTGTCTCCAATCCCGGAGCTCCTGACCGAAATCCCTAAACCCTGCGCCCATACATTCTTTGCTGCTTCTGCGCTTCGTTCTGCCATCCCGAGAGAAGAGGAACATGCCAATGTCAGGTGGCTGCCTGGAAAGTGAGGAGACAACTGCGCGAGTGGTTCGTAGAGCTGCGGGTGATTTGCGCAAGACTCAGCTGCACACCTTGCAGGGCTCGCACCTGTCGGGTGAGTTGTGTTGAATAGACTTGATGTCGCTGAATGATATGTGTGAGAGCTGTAGTGCTTGCAAAAGTACTAATTAGATTGCAGTGGTTCAATCCCTTATATGACAGAACGACAGCCGTATGAACAATGCTGGTTAAACAGCTGAAGTCAACCGACTGGCACGTTCGAAACAATAAGCAGAACTCTTAAACTTATTATGATGCTACTAAGAGATTAGATTGAAGGCCTCGTTTTGTTTTTTCCGTCTCTGTCAATGTTTGTTTGCCCGCGTTTTGGTTTCTACAGTTGTCGGCTGTGTCCTGCTGTGCAATCAAATGCTCGTTCTGTCTGTGTGTGTGTGTGTGTTTGTCCGTCTGTGTGTGTGTGTGCGCGCGTGCTTGTGCCATCTTGTGCCCCTATCATCTGGGAGTTTCCACAAATTAGGGTGACCTTATTTCGGGGTCCTCTTAATAAGGGTCCTACTATTTAGGGCCATTTAGGGTACTGTATTAGGGTCCCGCATTTTCGGAAACTCCCATTTAGTGCAGTGCGACGAAGACTTCAGTCTGTAGTAGTATAAGTCGACGTGGGTTTCGTGCCTGCAGGGCAGTACCTCTGGTCTGCATCGTAGTTCCTGTTTTGGTTTAACCAGCTAGATATTTAGGATCTTATAACGTAGCCCAAAACAGAACTACTTACAACGGAGACTAGTGGTAATAATCACCGAGCGGACAAAAGAATCTTGCAAAAGGCCCACTGCCGAGGACCGCCGCAGTCGTCCCAAGACTCTCGAAAAGCACCGTCGGAGTACCCAGGTGTCCACATAAGTATCGACTGCAATCCTAAACCATCAGCGCCAAACCGAAATGTCACCGAAAGAGCTGGGGCCCTAAAGCTCAAACTCTTTGGGAAAAGGGGATCAAAAGCAGGACTCGGCTTACAACCGCTAAGCCCCAGACCCCTAAACCCCTTATATAAACCCTAAACCCTAAACCCCATCCCTCCTAGAAGACCCTGCTTCCCTACTTGCCTAAGCCCTTCGGAGAGAGGTCTGCAGCATCCGAAAAGTGGACAGCTCCAGTATGTGGATCGGGTCCGGAGCCCGATTGTGATGGTTTTGTAGGGCTTTCGGGGGTGAGGGTTTTAGGGTGTTAGGGTTTAGAGGTTTAGGGTTTTAGGGTTTAGGAATTTAGGGTTTAGAGCTTTAGGGGTTTCGGGGTGTAGGTCTTCAGGGGATTAGGGATTGGGGGATTTGGGGGCTTAGGGGTTTAGGGTTTAGGATCTATAGGGTTATTCGCAATAGTAGCCTGTTATATCTCGTTAATGTCCCTTTATGATACAAGCACAACATACCAGAAAGCCTGATTCTATTTTAATCATTATACCTTAACCCCGAAGAACCTCCACTTTTAAGGACTTATTTAAACGAATCATAATAAGGGACCCTAAAAAGGTAGGTTATTCAGGGTTAAGGTAGGGCTCCTTAAGGTAGGGCCGCTTTGCGAGAGGCCGTGGGGCCCTGCGGTGGGTTTTGAGGCTTGGGGTTGGGGGCTCTAGATCGGAGGAGGGCATTGAATTCGTAGAGGCTTTGCCAAAATTTTAAACCCTGAACCCGAAATCCTAAACCCGAAACCCGTATGAAAACCTTGCGGAGGAGCTGTTGGCCTCAAAACCCCGCAGTAGACCCCTGATTCAAAAACCCCCTGGCCTGTAAGGGCGCTATAGGGTTCTCTAACGGGGGTTCCCTTTAATGGTACCGTGGTTCTATATCTGGGTTCCCTTTGAAGGGTCTACAGTAGGGATCCCAAGAACAAATCCTTTAAATGCAGGTAGCTTGTTAATCAGAGGTTTAAAGACCCTAAACTAGCTATGGGTGTGCCTGCAGGACATAATTATCAGAGTTTGGTCTATGCCTACTTCCGTTTACATCCGGCTCAAGCTCTCATGTTATGATTCGGTCGGTATCCCCATGCCCACCCACCCAGAGAGCCCAACACCCATTACTTCAGGAATATACATTAAAGCAGAATAGCAAGGCCACTATAGTTTAAGATATAATATAATATATATATATATATACATATATATATATATATACATATATATATATACACACTTTTTTCCTCAATTAAGGGGTACGGGGCTCTCCGGGCAAACCCCCGAACTCCCTGAAATCCTGTTGCCTGCATCCCGAAAACCGTCTGAGGCAGATCCGGGGCTTAAGACCTTAATTTCCCAAAGGCTCCATGTACCCATATAGTACCCAGAGCCTTCAAAACCCCTTAATTAAGGAATATACCCTAAATTATAGTAGGATCCCTATTATGATTTAAGGTATATTCCTTAATTAAGGGGTTTTGGAGGCTCTGGGTAGGTACCTATACCTCAAAGTACTCATATAAGGACCCCTTTACGGCCTAAGTACCTACTATGTGGGCACATGGAGTCTTATGTAGGGTTTGAGATCCTCAACTTTCTACGCTAAGCCCGTCAAGCCAGGAAGCCCTGGACCCCCAAGCCCTAAGCCTTTATGAAACCCTCCCCCTACACCCTAAACCTACACCCTCACCCCCCTAAACCCTAAACCCTAAACCCTAAACCCTCACCCCAGAAGATTTGAACCACCGAAGCCCTAAACCCTACCCTAAACCCTAAAGCCCTATAAACCCTACCCTACAGCCCTAAAGCCCTAAACCCTACCCTAAACCCTAAAGCCCCAAAATCTGCCCTAAATCCTGAAGCCCTAAACCCTAAACCCTAATGATTGCAAACCCTAAAGCAATTTAGCACTGGCAGAGCCGAGGTTTGCGATCAGCTACTGGCGCTGCCCTTCGTTCCGGGAGAGACAAGGCGCCAGTTTCCGGGGGAGATCAGGGCTTGGGGTTTCTTAGGGTTTTAGGGTTTTAGGGTTTAGGGTTTAGGGTTTTAGGGTTTAGGGTTTAGGGTTTAGGGTTTAGGGGTTTAGGTTAGGGGTACTTAGGAATATTGTTTTATAGTTTTTGGTTATTATAATTCCTAAGAAACAGCTAAACTTGTAATTTTTGCTAGGGTTCTAAGTTCAGTATAGGTTTTAGGATTCAGGGTTGCGTTATTATTATAAGGTATTAAGGATCGCATGAAGCCCGAGACCCTAGACCCCTCCAAACATATGGTCCGTATTGTTAGAAGATTCCCGGGGTTCACTATTGTATGATATTAAGGCATAGTATAGCACATTACAGTATATGACATTATGTAACCCTAAACCCCACACCTTCACTTAATATAACTACCTTAATCCCGAAGAACCTACATTTTTAAGGGCATATATAAAGAAATCATAATAAGCAACCCTGAAAAGGTAGGTTATGCAGGGTTAAGGTAGGGCTTGGGGCCTTAATAATTAGACTAAGGCTTCGGGGTGTATTATACTATAGTTGTCATAAGGAACCCCCCAAAACCCTAGTCGAATTGAGGGTTTGGGGCTTGAGGTGTAGGGTGAGGGCTGATCTGTAAGCTGTGTGGGTTACTGGTACGGCCTGAAGATTTTGTCCTCACCGTAATATACCCTGAGCCTTACAGTCTTTGCATAGCTATGCAAGAATCCACTCGGAAATCCTAGTGTAATGATTCAGAGTAAGAGTACCTACCATAACCTAGGTTTTAATGTAGGGTCCAATTATGCATCCGAATGTGGAATTTTCATAGGAGCCCCAAAATGTTACGTTTTGATTTTTTGCAGCACCTTTAAGATTTCATGGTCAGGATCCCATAAGAGAGGCTTATAAGTACCATAACCCCAAGTAGGGTCCCTACTAGGGTACTTATAAGTCTACTTAGTACCTACTTAGTAAGTCGCCCGGCCCTCCAGGCATGAGGTTCTACGCTCTACTAAGCCCTGAACCCTAAGCCCTTTAAGGGACCCTCTTTTAAAGGAAGCCCTTTGAAGGACACCTTTTTGAAAGGATTCCCTTTCAAGGTACCCTTTTAAGGAACCCCCTTTTTAAAGAAATCCCTTCAAAGGCGACTGCGAGGTTGGGCCTTGGTCCGAGGTCTGAGGCTTGGGGGCCTCCGGCAGCGAATCTTAAGCTCCGAATCTTCCGAAGCTGTACACGCAAACTCTCGTCGGCCCGTTTAGGGTTCAGGGTTGAGGGCTTAGGGTTTAGAGTTTAGGGTTTAGAGTTGAGGGTTTAGGGTTGAGGGTTTTGGGTTGAGGGTTTCTTTTAGAGACTGCGACGACGTGTCTCATCCAGGGCGTTAATTCGGCTTGAAATCTAAACACCAGAGCGCACTCATCGCAGAATGCAGAGAAAGCGGTTCAGGGTTATGGGGTTATATGGGATCGGTCAGGGATGCCAAAGAACTGCGACTGGAGCCTTAAACCCTAAACCCAAAACCCGGAAACTTTTTAAATCCCAAAGGCCACCAAAACCTCAAACCCTAAAACCCTAAAATCCTTTAAACCCCAGACTAGCTGTGCTCAAGGCCCACAACCCCAAACCCCGATACCTTCCGCCGCCGCGAGGCTTCTGGGAAGTTGGTCCGCCTCTCCAGGGTTCCGCTTTAGCCCTACCGTCGCCGGGGCCTTACTCCTTTGGTGTCCCCGACCTATGGTAGAAGCCAGAAAGTTGGAACATCAGACTCCTCATGCCCTTAAGGTAAAGTATAAGGGATCCTAGCAGCAATCCTCCTAAAGCCATGTTCCAACTTTCTGGCTTGTACTGTAAACCCCCCCAAAAATTTGGCAAAATAATGGCCCCAAGACCTAGAAAGGCAATTTGTTCTACTTGTCTCTGTTTTTGGTATCAATGCCTACACGAGACCCCCCAAATTGGCACTTTGTTTGGGTTTCCTGTGTTTCGTATTATCGGATCCTCCAAAAAGCAGGTGCTACATTCGAGTGTCTTGTGGGACTAGTCCGTTTGCATGAGGAAGGCTTCGGGAAGACGCCATCCGACCAAGGAATTTATCTACGGTTTCGAGTTTGGGTCTTGAGCCGCGGAAACTGGCCCCCCAGCGTGTCGTTTACACCTTGACTCAGGCCTCCACCATCAACCCTCAGTAGTACACTTTCGGAACCCAAATACATCGCCCCCGACCGAAACCTAGAGGTACTTAGAAACATTTTTCTTCATCTTTGGTTTTTATAATCCCTAAGAAACAGCTAAAATTACAATTTTTGCTAGGGTTCTAAGTTCAGTATAGGAAACTCTAAAATCAACAAGCAAGGCCCTACAGGACACTGCGCCGGTAAGCAGTCGATACAACAAACAAATGCAAGCTGGCAGGTTTTCTGGAAGCCCAACAAAAAGCCAATATACAACCCGACTTACACAACCCTTGTCAAAGAATTAACCAAAAGGCCTTGAAACCGTCCAGTAAAACCCGAAGAACCCCTATCCCCTTCACCCTCAATCCTAAACTCCTAACCCTCAAACCCGAAAACCCTAAAACCCCTTAGCCCTAAACCTTAAGCCCCGAACCCTAAACCCGAAACCCTACTCCCCAAACCCAGACCCCGAACCCAAAGCCCCCAACCCGGAAACCCTAAACCCGAAGCCCCAGGCACCTGGGCCTTCTAACTGTGGTTCAGTACGGCGGTGGAGAGGGGGCCTCATAAAAGATAAGACGCCCAAGCACCTTAGGCCTCCATTAATATGGGACCATTAGGTGTCTATCAAAGTTACTATAATTATCGTATAATGAGCCCCAAAACCCAATTCCAATTATTAAGGGCCCCACCTTAGGCCTCCATCTTTTCGGTGGAGCACACCGGTGCAGCGAAGACCCGAGGGGCCGATGCCTGGCACTGGGCTTAGGTCCTGGGGAGTGTTACGGTTGATGAAATAAATCCTGCATTACCCATAAGAAGGAATATGTGGAAATTATGGTATATTCCTTATTATGGGTTATGCAGGATTTATATCATCAACCGTAGGGAGACCCCTGAAAGGGGACCCTTCTTAACCCTGCTTCTGGATCTATTAAAAAGGGACCTTACTGAGAGGGCTCCCGTAATCCTAACTCCTACTAGGACCCTCGAAGACTCGTTTAAGGATTCAGGGTTCTTTTGAGGCTGCCTTAAAGGGCTCCTTCAAGCGTTCCTGAAAGGTAGGGGCCCTGTACCTTCATACTCTTCATTGGAGGATCATGGGACTTAGTAAAGTAAGTTAAGGTTCCTTAAAGGCATCTTTAAAGGGATCTATAAGGCTTAGCGTTTATGGGGTCGACAGAGGATCATGGGACTTAGTAAGTAAGGTTGCAAGTCATGACCTTACCTTGGAGTTATACCCCTAGTTACTAGGTCCCATGATCCTCTGAGTAAGATTAGGGATTGGGCTGGTTCAAGGTTTGAGGTCTAGAGTCTAGGTTTCAAGGTTTAGGGTTCCGGGTAGGGTTTTGTAAGGATCTTCGTAGGGCTTGCGAACATGTTGTGAATCATAAAGGTTTCTGTCGATGTGCAGAGTGTAAGGGTTGATGTCAAACTTTATAGGGCTTTATGTAGAGTCAATAGTGACTTGTGCCGGGCAGGGTTTATGGAACCTGTTTGAGGTTTAGTTAAGTTTAGTTTATTTGATGTTTTTCTAGGGCTTTAGAGTCATGCCTGCTTAATGTGTTTAGGGATTCGGAGCTTGTGATTTACGCTGGTACAAGACTATATATATATATACACACACATAGTATATGCAATTGTGTATGTATGTATATATATATGTGTGTATATATATATATATACATATACATACTGTTCCAGGGGTTGAGGTTTCGGATTAAGGTGTATAGAGGCTAAGGGTTCTGATTTGGGATTTGGTGCTTAGTGCTTGGAGTTTCGAAGGTTTAGGGTTCGAGGCTAGGGGCTGAGGGGTTGGGGCTTGAGGTTCAAGGTTAGGGTTTAGGATTTAGGGTTCAAGGTTTTGCTGGCATCCTGGTATACGCCTGGGGTTGTGGGGCTTGAAGTTTTGAACTTGTTCTGCGATTTCGGAGGAATAGTGTTCTCAGAGACAGCTAAGCTGAGGATTCCCTGAACATTAGATCCCACAAAGAAGGAAAGATCCTTTTCCTCACGCCCACCGAGGGGGGCAATCGTAAAACACCCTTAGAGAACCCAAGAAACAAACCCAAGATGGCAGCTTTGCTCGTCGGAGTTCGCCAGAGCTTTGGCCTTCGCATTCGAGGCTTTGGAACGGCATCTGGCATCCTTTGCTGCAGCCTCCGATATGCGAAGAAATCAGATTCCCTGCAAACCCTCGGGCCCCCTCGTTCGGCTGTGCAGGGCATCGTAAGGGCCGGATCAGAATCAGAAGTGACATGGTTGATCGTGCATACGCGCTGCCCTGCAGATGCGAGACGCGTGACGCGTGCCTTGGTGGCTCCTCCTGATGCTGAAAGACTCACGCCGCTCTGGGACCGCGGCTATCCCAAAGCTCAAGTCCTGCTGATGCTCCACACTATCCTGTTTGGGAGCCCACTTTGCATTACGTGATCTTCGGCCTCCTTCGTGTTCGAACACAGCTTTCTATCATTGTTGCAGCTGCGATTGTTCCAAGCGGCAACGATGATATTCCTACAATGGATCATCGACGAGGCCACCGCAGAACCAGTCACCCCAATCCGCAACTTCTGTCTCGGACCGGAGCCATCTCGTTGTTGGGATTTTTTGCCCTTAACCTAGGATGCCAAGCAAAACCATCATTCCCTTTTTGTAGTTCTAGGTTGCTTATGAAGTTACCCCATACCAGAAAGGGAGCCCTTTTTATTCCTAGGTTACTGGGCATCCTAGCAACCCTCAACCCCACTCCGGGCAATCCTGGCACCCAGACTCATCTCGGTCCGGTGCCCAGGGACCGGACGTGGTCGACTGGGCCGTGGACCGACTTCATGGCACGACAGCGGGGTCCTTGGAGGTTTTAGCTTAGGGTCGCCTGAAGGTCCGAATGCCGTGAACCCTGAGCACCTGCAAGATGAAATCTACAGGCCTAGGGAGTTCTCACCACATGGGGTTGTGTTGAGGTGTATAGGTTTAAGACCTTAGGTCGCAGCCTCATGAAAGCATTCCTTCCGAACTATTTTTCGAGATCACCCTCCCCAATTATTATGCCTTTCACAGCAGCCTCGAGTCTCCAGTTCGGCGTCGCGTGAATTTGTAATGGTTCAAGCTGAAGGTTGAGGTATCTTCAGAGTCCTGGGTTTGGAGAACCATACTTGAATGCTTCTTTGGTACCTGTTCCTTAAAGGAATCATTATGAAATAGAAGTCTATACTTTTTTCTCCATGGTTACTTCAAAGTCTAGGGCTTAGGGCTGTGGGTGTAGGTTTCAGATCGCAGGCAGCTTCAACCTGCATAGATTGTAGTTCTGTGTCTAGTTACCTTAGAGGATCATAACTGTATTACTGGTTGTGCGTGTTTTCCCTGGGATGTCTGCTTAGCACCCGGTCTTAGCATTCACACTGCCAAAAAGTGGTCTTCGAAAGCCAAAGTGCCTCCTCAGCTCCGGTAGGCAGTAGCTCGACGAGCCCCCCCCCTCTACAACTCCCGGATTAAGTTGAAGCTGCCCCGTTCCATGAAATCCGCAGAGCATGAAGCTCTGACATCGATTTCCTGCATGCTTCAACCCTGCAGCCTAAACTTAAAATTGTCGATTCTATACCTGCAGCTGCAAGATCATACCCCAACATCATCTTAGGAATGTGTATCAAAGTGACAGCTCATCATGAACACCATAACCATAAAAGAAAGCAGAATCATAATCATCATCTGAATCAAAATAGTAGTAAATGAAAAAGATAATCACACCAAGAAACCCTTGAAGCCCTAAGCCCTTCGCAAACCCGAAACCCGAAACCTTAAACCCTAAACCTTCTAAACCCTAAACCCCTGTAAACCCCTAAACCGCTAAACCCCCAAACCCTTCTAAACCCTAAGCCCCTAAGCCGCTAAGCCTTTCACCCTAAAGCTTTTCTGGAGGCTCTCTAGACCTTCTGCGGAATAGAAAGGGCCCTTAAAACAAAAAAGCTTTCTGGAGGCCAAGCAGCCCACAGTTACAGAAGAGCACGTCTTCAAACAGCCTCAGGCGAGGTGAACCCGGTCAAGCGGAAGAGACATCCGGTTTAGGGGTTTATGGTGTTTAGGGGTGATAGGGTTTAGGGGTTTAGGGTTGAGCTGATAGGGTTTAGGGTTTAGCTGATAGGGTTTACGGGTTTAGGGTTTAGCTGGCAGGGTTTAGGGGTTTGGGGTTTAGCTGTTTAGCTATTTGGGGTTTAGGGTTTAGCGGTCTAGGATTTAGTACGTAATTTAAACCACCCAAACCCAGTAATTGCAATCCGAGCGGCCACCTCGATCTCCAGGGACACAAACGTCCAAACAAGTACTTAATCCGAATCCAATCCGAAGGACAAGATTGCCTGGCGACTTTCGTGATTCCCGAATGTTATGGCCTAATCGATCGCGTATCTGGGCTCCGAACTTTTTCGAGCAAAAACAGCCTTCGTGTTGCGCACCTTGGTGTGTCATCCTTTGCGCAGGGAGCATCCTGATAGCGTGTTCCACGCACTCCCCCTCACCTGGTCCTACAAGAGCCAGGGGATAGGTACTAGGAAAACATGCTTTCGCACGAGATTCAGGATGTTCCCACCTGTTTCGACACTATGCACTCGGCTTGAGGACAAAAGCTAAGACTCAATTCCGATCACCTCGAGCTATTCGTGAGGGTCCCCTTCGGGGATAGTTGAAATACAAGTCTCCAGCGTCCAACACTAACGGACAATCTCCCTCGTTCAGCGTGTTTCCAAACGACCTGTCAGACTTAGCTTAACAGGACCTCTAAAAGCCCAATCTAAAATTGGAGAAACATTGCCTACCACGGGAAATCATCACAAGCTAACTAGGTACCCACAGCCTTTATTTGACTGCAGAGCAAAAGGAAGGAACTTACAGCCTTCCATCACCAACTCAAAGCTGTTTTCATCGTGATTAAAAGGGAGCCCGACAGCACTCGTGGAAATGATCACCGCACATGGTCACAGAGCATTCAAGTATCACCTCAAGCAGATCTCGACAACCTTCGGTCGTGGCGCACAGACCAATCCCCGAACCCAGAATTCAGAGACCTACTATCAGCCTAATCTTAAATCACTCGCAAACGCAAGACCCAACAATCCCACTAGCCGGAACCTAGAAACCCCTTAAGACCCAGGAGCTTCTGCCCCGTCACCTGAAACAGCCTCCAAGGCCTCTTGAAAGTTATCCCAAACGCCTGTGCGTAGCCCTTGAACTACCACCAGAACCTGCGCGAGGCTCCACCCCGGCAGAGGAACAACTAATACATCATCGACATAGTAAACCAAAAGCTTCCCGTCTTCAGCTTCGTATCGGACCCCAGCTACAGCCTCAGCAGAAGGACTCAAGCTATCAGCGACTTCCTCGACTTGCCCAAGCTCCTCAACTTCACTAGAACTCGCACTCCAAACCGATGGCTCGGTAGTAGAAGTCACACTCGCATCAGACGAAGTAGCTTCCTCAAAAGCTTCTTGAAACATCTGAGCAAACACTGGCACCGGAGGATGCTGTTGGTAGGCGGGATCGCGATGCGGATAATCATCCAATGCTTCATCTTCGCTCTCGGAATCTGGCGCAATGCGCCCAGTAATGTAAGCGGTGGCTACGTCATAGGACACTGGACCGTCAAGCATTCGGCTAATCATCCCTCGACCCTGAAGCCATACCACTAAAGCAAGCACGACCCCAGATTGAAAGGATCTCGACACGGTCCTCAGCCGCACCCATTCGACCGACTGGTTACCAAGCAAGCTCAACAATGTGGCGCCGTTCAAAGCCAGCAATCGTCTCAGGTAATGAACAAAGTCAGAAGGAGCCCAAATGACATAGGGGAACTCAGTAAGCTCACCACTGACGGGAACCTCATGAGATGATTGTGCCACATTTGACAGAGATGCTCCGAATGGTTCTTCAAAGCCCGGATCAACACACCCCCGTCGGATGTATTCCTCTGTGGCAAGTAGCCACTGAGGCCCATTAAAAACCAATGCCCAAGGTCCTTGCCTAAGAATCTCAACCAGTGAACCGGCTACTCCAAACCTAACTTGAGTAGAGGTCAACCGAAGCCTAAACCAAGACTCAGACCTATCCCCAAGGAACATCAAAACCCTTTCCCCTTCTACCGACAACAGCTGTACCAAGAAATGCCGAACTAGATACCCTCCTACCAGGGCCAGGGGAAACACCGGTTCCTCGTCCCCTTGGACCAGATCCTCATAATCTAAACTTGGCTCAGCTGGTTCACTCTGATTTAAAAGCGCTTCGGCAGCATGCTGATGCAGCAGCCCAGCTGGATCACCACTAGAGCTACTCCCCCCAGTCAGAGAAGTCGCAAAATCAACCCCAGCGCCAACCGTCTGTGGCATCAACCCGGCTGGATCATTACTAGAGCTGCTCCCCCCAACCTGAGAACCCGATCCTAAACCCGCAACCGCATCCGAACCAAACAACCCGTGATCACCCTGACCAGCAAGCTCATGCACGCCAGACTCTTGGGATGCTTCAAGCGGTTGCTCCTCAAGATTGTCCGCATCCGCGTTGCGAAACACAAACCACCAAGCTAAAGCTAAACCGACCCCGGTAAGTATCCACATAATCAACCAGCTAAACCATCCATAGTACTCCAAAGCCGCATCTCCACTAGGCTGCGCTCTCACTTCCGGTATGGCTGCAAGCAACGCTAACCCCGCCAACATGTGGGCTGAACCCACCGGTTTAAGCTGCGAAGTCAACCAGAGCCTACTCAACACCCGTCCGTGATTATCAACCTCCTGATCCTGCGACCTCGCACGGATTGAAAGCAGATTTAGTAGGTACATAATTCTTGGTCTTGCTAGCGGTTTGGTGCTTAAGTCGGCCAGCTGCCGCTCTCCAGGTACAAAGGAGACAATTAGACTACCAGATTCGATTCTTTCGCGGCACGAGGCCGCGCGCATTCTTAAGTGGCGGTTACGCCAGCCATGGCTTCCAGCAGCGAAGCTTCGGATTGATGCTTGATTGTCGGACATCGCCGATACCACAAGGTCTTCAGCGACTAATTCCTCCAAGATAGCCCCGACTGATTCCGCGGCGCACACCCCAGATATTATGGCCACCAGCTCGCTCTCTGCACTGGACAGTGTTGTGAAAGGTTGTCTGGATGAATCCCAAGCGATAAGACTGCCAAGCCACATCACCATAATCGCCTGGTGGCTTCTAGCCCCCTCCGGCGCGTGTGAAGCATCAGTGAACACCTCTACCGTACCAACCGTTCTCGGGATTGGTGTGTCCAACCAAGCTGTGCCTGCTGTTCGCTTGTATTCAATGCCCAGCTCTACAGTGTCAAAGAGATACTTAAGGATTTGCATACCAGCCTTGACGACGATACCCGGCGATTTTGTTGCGTACTGCCCAAGCTTACAGACAGAGTAGCTGATGTCCGGTCTGCTTTTCGAAGCAGCCCATAGGAGTGCACCTGTGACCCCTTGGGCTTCCTTGATCAGATCTGTTGTTGCATCTACCTCGGGTTCCGGTTCGCTCCACGATGACATAGGACAGCTCGCACCAGTGGAAATGTTATACCTCGCGAATAGCTCCCTCAAGTAATCCGACTGAGACATACGGAAGCCGTCATCAAGTGCCCACAACTCAATGCCGCAGAACTTTACAGATTTCTCCTTGACAATCCACTCTGGTTCAGAAATCGTCCAAATATTCTTAATGGCTTCGAAGAGCGATACCAAAAGGTCCCTCGGTCCCAATCCCAAGATGTCGTCGACGTACACGACCATCAGGGCATAGTTGTTAGCATCCGAGATGTCCGCCTTTATAATGTACCATAACGACTCATCAGCAATCGCTTGCTTCAGGACAAAGCGCGAACCCTTGTACACGAACTCAAAAGCCTTTAAAATCTTATCCCGGTGCACAGCCCAAGCCTTCGGAGCCTGTCTTAGACCGTAAAGGGCCTTAACTACCCGCCACCGATCAGTGACACCAAGGAGTCCCATTTCCACAAGAATGTGAGGAGGGCGTACAACTACAATCTCCTCTGTCCCATTATCGTAGCCTTCCTCTAAGGGGGCATTCAGGAATGCAGTCTTAATGTCGGCGGTCCGGCCAACCCAAGACATATGTGCAGCATAAGCAAGTGCTACCCTTAAAGTCACACCCTCAACTCCAGTGGTGTAGAGGCTCTGGGCGTTCTCATTTTGAGGGATAAAGTTCCCACATGCCACGCATCGAAACCGACGTTTACCTACACCGGACTTCCGCGTAAGCACGGCCTTCCCCGGAACCTGAACAACCCGATGACCAGTCTTAACAAGGGCCTCGATATCCGGAACTTGTATTCTAATGACTGCTTCATGGACATCCTCAAGAGACGTAACTTCCTCCTGCGCCGGTGGAATTCACAACGGAAGTTCCCGCCTAGCTTCCGTCATAGAGACCGTCCTAGTTTGAAGGAACACCTCTGAAGCCGGTAACGGCTCATCACTGCCCAAAGGAACTGTACTTAGTGACCTCAAGGATATCGCGGAATCCCGAAGAAACTCATCCCAGAGAAGCCCTTCATACCAATCCCTTTGATTCTCAGCCGCTCTCAGCTGCCCGAACAATCCATCAAAGCAGAACGAATCCCAACATCCGCCCAGCTCTTGTGATAGGACCCTGCACAAGCGTGCGGTCTCAGCATGAGCTTGAACGACATTTGGATACCAATCACCCTCAAGCACTTCACACGGAAAATCAATCTCCCAAGAAATGTCATTCTCAGAAGTTTGATACTCGTCATCAACACAGGAACCCTCAAAGCTAAGGGCATCATCATCGGCAAACGATACCGACGCCTGGTTACACTTCGAAATCGAGATCCCTGAATTCCCAATCCCAGGAATCAAACCATCACAATTGAACCCTAGGCTTTCAAGTTGTTGGGCATGATCCTTGATCACCCTTCCAGCTCCCCGAGGAACGTAGGCTGCGATCACCCACCGGTCCCTACCGCTCCAAGGCTCAGTACAGTGCCACCTGGAACCCTCAAAAACAAAAGGTTTATCGTGAATGTCCTGAATCCACCCACACCGCGTCTCCCCATTCGGAAGAACCTTTAACACGGGACCTTGACCGGCTTCGCCCTCTATCCATAGGCCACCACCCTGAAAGTCACCGCAGGCTACAATCCAAACCGGGGCCGTCATATCATTCCTGATATCCCGGTGCACTGGTACTCCAGTATTCAATGACAAGTACAGCGTCGTATACCTTCCACCCATGCCGAACGAATCAACATACCTATTCAAGTACCTCACCAATTCCTGGTTATCAAGGGCAAACCGGGTTACACCGTTGAAACCCCCTTGATTATACAGGCCAAGAATAGCATACCTACCCTTTCCTCCCATAATCTTCCGATTCGCCGGTTGCAGGTTGCCTGCACAAGTTCTTAAAACCCTTACAACCTCATCAGTACTGTAGGAGCCGGAAGCAATCAACTCTTTCAACCACTCCTTCTGTTCCTCGGCTACCGCCTTCAACCCAACATCTAAGCCCCTAGAATCCTCTTCATCAAGAATATCCAGGCACATCGCCTGCTCAGCTTCGAAATCCGAATCAACCTCGACCCATTCTCCAAGCTCTACGTCCCGAGAAGAATCCTTTGGTGTCGAAGCCCCCAAACTCAGCAAGGAAGAACCCGCGCCTTCACTCGAAAAACCCAGGACTCCATCCGAACACTCAAAGGACTCCCCCCCAGGTGACAACCTGGATGCACGAGGTCTTCGGGAAGGCCAGAGACTGGCCACAGCAGCTACAGCTCGAGTTGCAAAACCGGGCGAGCGCTTACCCGAAAGTCGATACTTGGGTTTAGGGGGCGCAGGCTCGGGACGCAATGGATAAATCGTGTTGGTTAGGAGAACCTTCTGGTCCGACAAATTTTTGCCAACTAGAACTAGATGTCCACCCGTACAATCCGGAGCCTGTCCCAAATAACGACCAGGAACCGTACGCGGCTCCCAATGTTTCTTGTGCCCCGATTTAAGGCGTTTTCTGGCCTCAACAGGTGCACCAAAGTTCAGCATAGCAGGCCGTGGTTGACCCAAAGCTGCACAAAGTTCGTGGAAGTTACGATTAGAAGTGTGCAGTAGCGCTAGCGGCCAAAAGGAGCTACTCAAACCCGAAGCTTGCAGGAGCTTCCTGACCCCTTGCTTCAAATGTTGCACCCCTAACTCCGCTTTGTTACCTTGAGGATCTTCCCCAGCCGTGAAGGAGGCGTAAATCCCCTTATCGCGCAACCAACGTACCAAATCATGGCTCCTCAGCTCCTTAGCCCTATCACTAAAGTAGCGATGAACCGCAAACCCTGCGCTTTCAAGACGACACACAAGGGCCTGAATCTGTGCCATAACAGCAGGACCATGTTTGGATCTTAACGGGACCCCAAGAAACAAAGTCTTTGTCTCAACCCTTACACCATCAACCGAAGACTGACCCTTATCACCCGGAGATTCAGGCCCTGTCTCAGCGACTCGCTGATGCGCAAAGGAAGTACTCGAATCCAGGGGATCAACAGCAGGAAAAGTTTTCTCCCGGACTCTGCGAAACAATGCCTTCAGGCCCAAACCCCCCGAAGCGTCAAACAGATCAGACTCCCCCCCTGCAAGACTACTTGTGGGTTATAATGTGAGGCTTCTCTCTTTTGCGAAAAGTCTGTTATCGGTAATGTCCTGGCAAAGTGGGATACGCTAAGCCACTTTCTCTTGGCAAAGGCTCCAGGCACAGGATATGGCATTATTAATTCAGAAAAGACGATCATATTGGGCCATATATCTATCAAGAAAGTCGCTGACATGAGCTGTGCTTCTGTCAAGGCGTGTGCCGTGAAGAAGTGAAAAAAACCACAGGTTTTACACCCCACTAGTGGATGTAAAATGCCTGTGGGGACATATAAGTATCCCCTAATCAACATAAATATATCCATAGTTTCGTACATATTTATATATATATATTTATATATATATATATATATATTAAAATGTCGCATATATATATATATATATGTACATATCTCTATATAGCACTCATATTGAGACTGCTAGCTGTTTAGCTCATACCCCAAGAAATAGTATAGCAACAGCCATATATAGGTAGTATGTGGTCGTCCTCGTAGTTGTGGTGTGTCTAGAAAAGTGGGGGTATGCAGTAGCTAAAGCAGTACTCAACGTGGCAGCAGCAGCAGCAGCCACCTTGGTGGCATCAATATTATTCTTGGTAGTACAATTAGCAAGTAGCATAGTAGTAAGTTGCACTTGTTCCTTCATGCACAGTGATGCGCGATGGCTTCGAGAAGGAAGGCTATTTCTTGGTGCTGCCGTAGAAGTAGTACTAGTAGTAATAGTAGGTGTAGCAGCAGGAGTACTATAGTCGTAATAATAGTAGTAGTAGTAGTAGGTTTAGAAGCAGGATTAGAAGTAGGAGTGCAATAGAGCTAGGAGTAGGAGCAGCAACTGTCATAGTATAGTAGCAGGAGCAGTACCAGTAGCAGTTGCAGTAGTAAATTTAAAGTATTAGTAGTAGCACTAGTAGGAGTAGGAGTTGTCGGAGTAGTAGGAGTACGTAGTGGTAGTGGTCGTGGCAGCAGTAGTAGTAGTAGTAGTAGTAGTAGTAGTAGTAGTAGTAGTAGTAGTAGTAGTAGTAGTAGTAGTAGTAGTATATAGTAGTAGTTGTAGTTGTAGTAGTAGTAGTAGTAGTACTATATGTATAGTAATGACTTAAGTAGCAGCTTGTAGCAGTACAAGAAGCCTCTTTTCGCAATGTCGTGCCCACCACCGCCCTTGCTCCCTGACAGTGTCCTGCAGATGAGTCGCCGTTTGGAAAAACGCCAGATGTTTATCGAGTCTGTGAAGAGCACGCATATGTACCAATTCCTGCGAAAACAGAACTGGGCTTCGATGGCTGTATCTCCTCCTGTGACTCCTCGGTTGGCAGTGGAGTGCCCGAAAAGTGTACGCGAGAGAGAAACTTTCGTGTGGAAGTGCAAGGTCAAGACTATGTACGAAGCGCTCTCAACACCGTGGTGGAAACTCAAAGTGGACATGGCCAGAGACCTGTACATCTAGACGTGGCGGGCAAAGACGAATTCTTAATTGAAATCGTCAAATGATATAATGTCTGATGTTTATGCAAAGCAGGGCACAAATTTGTAATTCGATTTCTCTGACCACGGCATTGCTTGGACAGCCAAAACAGGTCTTTTCGCGCGAAGCTAAATGTCGTTTATCGTAGTAGTAACAGCAGAAGAAGCAGTGTAGCGAGTAGGAGTAGTAGTAGCAGTAGGAGCAGGAGTTCTAGCACTAGTACTAGTACTAGGTAAAGTAGCAGCAGTAGTAGTAGTGGTAGTAGTAGTAGTAGTACTAGTACTAGTACTATAGTAGCAGTAGTAGAAGTAGTAGTAGCAGCAGTAGTAGTAGTAGTAGTACTACTACTACTACTACTATGACTAGTATCTATAGCTATAGTATAGCTATATGAGCTAGTAGCAGCGCTGTGTTTTATTATATACTAGTACTAGCAATCGTAGTTGTCGTGAAACTGGTGGTAGTAGTAGATTTTAGTAGTAGTACTTGTTGCTGCAGTAGTACGTAGTACGTACTTGTAGATAGAATTGGTATAGTATTATAGTAGAAGCACGATTGGCATGCTTCAAGCTGGTGCTTTCGCAAGCTCTTCAGGTGCATGGGGCATTTTTGAGGGGGGTTTAACTCTTTCAGATTTGGGGGTGATTCTGCAGGGGATCATCAGTCACAAACCCCACACAAATCTCGGATTCTAGACTACGTAGGCATCCGTCCCAATAATCTACCGCTAGAGATCCCGAAGCCTGTCTGCAAACCTAAGTGCAACGAGGGCCCCTTCCAACCGTGAATTTCTACGCAGCCCAATTAGGAAAGTCTGAAACCCGTCTAACCCCGAGAAACTTTGATCCCACCGCCTTATAACCAAGTCCTTCAAATTTTGAGACTGCCACTCATCTCAATCTGTCAACATCTACAGTCATCAACAGTGTGTGACATCATTATTATGAAGTGAGCAGCCCGACAGATGCACCCAAATCAAAAGCTCTTCGACTCCTAAACAGGTTTCGGCAACTGTAGGTTGGGCTCAAGGGTGGACTCTTTGCTTGGAAAGGTTGCTTTTCAATTAGGAGAGTGTGGACAAAGATGGTTAGATAATTGCCCAACTAGGGTTTCGTGGTACATCAGACTATTCATATTTGTGGGTATGTGGTACACTAAAGGCCCTGGGTATGTAAAACGAATCCAACTGCAGCAGCAGCTTACTGTCGTGATGATGGTGAGCTTGTGGTGCTAGACCTAGATTCGAATTGACCCACCTTAAAGCACGAAACCATGTCGGCACCAAATCCTGATAAGCCCTAAGTATAGGGTTCCGATAATAAAAGGCGTGCTCGACATCTCTGTCGCCCTTTTGGGCTTCGGGGGCCTTGGCCCTGATTCAACCTGCTGTTTAAGACACCGGCTGTAAAAGTTTAAGTTGGACTATGGTTTAGATTGATAGGGTGGCAACTAGAGGGTATCTTTATTAAGTTGAGTGGCATATTAGCAATAGTGTCACATGTAGTATATCAAGCCCTGAAAATGTTGATGGTTTGCGGTATTGCCTGCTCTGTCGTTCAGTCTTATGGCTATGACTGAATCAAGCATACCTACGCTTAAGAGGGTAGCATTCCTGTGTGGGCAGAAACCCAGGTTTATGATGTAGAAAGGTGGGTAGTCCTATTCGGGGGTAGTTTAGTGGAAAGACCGGTGTGATTAATTCATGTGTTTAGTGGTTTCAACTTGTGCATTGCTCGATCCAATGTGCCTGTGAGTGTCCCTCCCACATTCATGCCCAGGCCGGGCGAGGGTTCAATTTGTATGCGGTGATTTCGGGATGGGTCTTGGGATTTGTCTGTCCTTGTGTCAGGTCATGGAGATGGAAGTGCTCTTCAGCTGGGTGCCACTGCGATGGTACTGAACCTAGTGGTATGGCTCTGGGTCCAGTTTGTGTGTTATTTCAGCAGCCTGTTCATTGCAACATGGTCAGGCAAGGACGGGAAAAAGCACGCTGGAAAGTCTCTTCTTGGATGATGACGAAGGTGTGCCCACCCTTGCCTTTGCAGCAGTGTGCAACTTCTGGCGTGTCAGGGATTCAAGTTGTGCTGTTGTTGTGCCAAAGCATTTTGCTGAACTCAGGCCTGCATTTTGCAGGTTGCAATATATCCCTGTGCTGCGTCGGTGTGTACGTCAATTTCATTGTGAAATATGATAACAGTTTCCAGTCTCCTAGCCTGGCCACTGTCTGTCTCGATCAGAATCTTCATAAGAGTCAATACCGACGCCTCTCGCCATGCAGACCGTGCGCCCTTCGGATTTTGAGGAGGCACCTATCCAGTTTTGTGAGGAAGCCATCCGTCTTTCGACGGCTTTCCAGCAGGAGCGTGACATTCAGCAGGCTTCTTGTCTCCAGGGGGATTGTGGCCAGGGTCGTATCATTCTGTGTGTTTGTTCTTTTGTTACTGTGGCTGACTTGATCCATTTCGCAGCCAAGCTTGGGTTCAACCTTTTGCTCGACCGCTCGGGCAAGCTGTTGATGAAGAAGAAAGGTGTCTACAAAAAGGATATCGTGATGAATCCTCGTGCAGCTTGGTGCATGTTGGTGATGTTTGGGTGATGCTGTTATGTGATGGGGGTAGCTGCAGCTGCTGTCGCTGGTGCCCAGGCATTGGCGGCGGTGATGAAGTCCTCGCCGGGCAGACGTCGATATTCTGCACATGTCATTGCTCATGGCATATTGCATTGGTACTCCAACACCAAGCAACTTCCTCGTGGCATTTCTCCTAACAGTGCCAGTGTACGTGATTGGGCACTTCGTACTGGTGCTGCACTTCGAAAGTTAGTTCCGTCCTTAGAGCTGCTATCTGTATTGTGTATGTTTCCAAGTTAAGCTCCCTGTCAAGAATAGGATACTACGAGTCTTGGAAAACCAAGGCTACGAAGATGAAAGAACTATGCCGCCGAACAGGTAATTCTCACGACAAGGGCATTCAAGAGCTAAAGCAGGAAGTGTTGCCATTCTTGCCGCCGAAGAAACGCAGCAGCTCCAAAACAAAGAACCCTGAAACTTGGCAATCCCATAATTCCCATACCATCCTGATCTGCCTTCAAATCCCTCAAGAATCCAAGGATGCGGACGGCTCAGATTCTGAGTCCTCCGAGCTCGAGGAGTCCGAGGATGAGGTCGAGAGCAGTCTTTCCAGTCGAGTGGAGTTGGAGAGCCTGAAAGTTTTGAGCACTTTGGAGACACCAGCTGCTGGGGCTTGTATATATAGCTGATCTCGCTGCACTGTGATTGTTACCAGTCGTCCGCCGACAATATATCCGAGGCACGCAAGCACAAGACCGCTACGCTGCAGACCCCAAGCCCACCGAAGTCGAGTGACAGCATGACCCGGCTCCAGTGCCCTACCTCAAATTCTGTTTTCAATGTAAGAGGACCCCACAACTCACTCGGAACTCCCCGCATGCGCTTCAAGGAGCATCGTCGCTCTCACGAAGAGTGCCGCGAAGAAGCCTGATGAGGGCAGTGATCGGATTGGCCAGGTGGTTTCGAAGCTTCGGGCGTCCAAGGTCGAGCCTTGCAACAAGTTTGTGCTTCCGGGTGCTGTGCCCTTCCTGAAACTTGATGCTGTTGTAGCAGCTGCTGCTCAGTGCCTTTCAAGGTTTCCATATTGTGATACAGAACAAACACTAGCAACCCAAAGCTCGGGACGTGATTCAACACTAAACCCGCGCACAGCCCTCATCCCTAATTTGTTCTGGTCTGGAATTGTGGTCCTAGTGTTATAAATGGGGTTATCAGGATTTATGGGGTGTTCGGCTTTACTGGTCTCTTAGGGTTTTTATGTGGGGCTTTGGGTTTTGGGTTCATAGGGTTCCTATATTGAATTGTGCCCTCAATTCTATCTGAAGAAAGTTTTAAGAATATCTATATATATATGTGTAGTCATGAAGCCACGCTATCCTGAATGCAAGGTGTTGGAGAGTCTCAAATCTGTGGCTTCCCATACCGTGCCGTTTTTGCCCAAGAAGCAGTGCCTTGGCTTGTGTAGTTGTGTGTTTAAGATGCAAACTTAGTGCACACAATTTGGCTTGAAGTCCTAAGGTACAAGAACGACGATGATGATGATGATGGATCTGATCAGGCTGAGGAGAAAGCCTCTGGGTCCAAGAAGACCAAACGTTGCAAACGCAAGAGCACCAAACGCAAGAGCCGTAAGGGTGGTAAGAAAGGCAAGGCCAAGGCAAGTGGCAAAGGCGAGAGTAAGGAGGGAGCCGTATACAAGCCTGGTGAGTACAAGAAGATTCGCCAAGACTTTATCAAGGCCAAGACGGAGGCCCTGGGTGTGAAACCTCGCGAAGCAGGAAGAATGTGGAACGAGAGTGCAGAGCGGGCAGCCTTGATGTCTACTTTGTCCAGATCAGAGCAGGTTCGTAGAAGGTTCCTTCCGCCTCTGAACCCCAGGGGAAAGAGGGCCAAAAAGGCCTAGCTTTAGGGATCTGCACGCGAGCTGTTTCGATTCATATCTGAAGCAATATGTTAAAGGCAAGGCACCGATGGGTGCCAACACAGGCGAGCCAGTGATGTCTGCAGGATCCTCGATGTGCCTTGGCTTTGCCAGGGTCTACAAAGTTGTTTAATAGGCGCTGTCGCCCCAGTTGTTTAGCGGGTGTTCTGTGGTGCTGCCACACTACTGTGGAGAACGGAAACCCAAAGGGGCAGCACGCACCCTCGTTTTCCGTCCAAGCAGAAAGTCCAACGACCGTGACAGGTCGAACGTCCGCCCAGGACGGGCTGCGCGCAATTGCGTCGCGGCAACGAGAAGCTACCAACGACACACTGCCGTGCTCACTTGAGCCAAAAATGTTATGAATACGAATTACAGAAGAGCATGCATAAAAGCATACAGCACAACAGCCAGCCCGCAGACTATGTACAGTTACATTCGCCCCTCAGCCGAGAGCACGATAGAGCCGTAGGATTCCGCGGGCGGCCGGAGGCCGTAAAACTGACCTACAGACCCTGCCCTCCTACAAACCCTTCGCACTCAGCACAAGACCTTCGTTTTTCACGGCCTGTGCTGCACGAGGCTCTGGTTTCCTACTGTACACAGCCTGCGCCGCACTGCGGCCACAGGGCTGGTGAAACGAGCAGCTGAAGCTGCGGCGTTACTCCACGCGCTTCGGGAGCACTACCGTGCCTCCCTAGCCGCTCCCGTCAAAGACCTGTAGAGCGGATACGCCACCCTGTCGTCTCATCGGAAAGCAGCTAGGTGCTGCGACCAAAACTGAAGTTGCCACAGGTGGCTAGAAGGGCGGAGCGCAGTCCGCGACTTCTAGTCCACGGTCACTGCGGCTCCACGTTGGGTTGCGCGGCGGGCTGCTGGACATTTGAGGGTTTTGCCCGCCCGCGGTGGTTCCGCTGAGGTGCTTCGAACTCCTCGAGCTTCAGCGCCTTGGACCACTCGGTGCCAAACGAATCTAGCCACTTTTGGCTAAATTCAGAGGTCAGCACACTGGCGACCGCGATGCCGACCTCCGCGTTGGCCCGTGAACTAGCACTAAAGTTTAGGCTTCCTATCACGGCGCTAACTGTGGAGTCCGGCCTCGTCACGAGCACCGTCTTGGCGTGGTGGATGCCCGCGAGGCCTGCGCCGATGCTCACGTCCGTGCGGTTCTCGGCGGCGTAAGCCGCCTTGACCGAGGTGCCCTTGCCGACACGGACCTGGACGCCAGCCGCCCCTAGCTCCTTGAGGGACTGCAGCTGGAGCTTGGTCCGGCTCGTCTGCGAGTTGTCGGCAAGCACGTGGGCTCGGGCGCCTCGCTCCAGCGAGGACACGAGGGCTCCAACCAAAGGCTTGCTATCGAAGCTGTAGGCTCGCACGTAAACGTGGTCCCCATGCCCAGCGTCCGATAGCATCGTTTGTACCACAGCGTGATACTCCGGAAGGGTCAGAAACTTGACCCCGGCTCGCTCGAAGCCGTCAGGGATCGGGAAGTCTCTGACACGCCGTGCCTGGCTCGACATGGGAGCTGTCGGAGCCGGAGACGCCGCAGAGGTACCCTGGCGGGAAGCCTCCGCTGCAGGCGTCTTCGGAACAGTCTCTGTCGGAGGCGCCGACACTGTGGCCACCTCGTGGCGGCCTCTGAGCTTGGTAAAGCCGTCAAGGCAACCCTCGGACGGGTTCCCGACATTCCGAGCTCTTTCAGAGAGCGATCTCGCTTTCGACACCATGCCGGCAAGGCACCCCTGTTCCAGGGCCGGCGCGCCGAGGATCGCACGGGCGCGTCTAGTCGCGGCCGGGGCGACGGACAGCGTTGGGGCAGCGCTCGCGCCTGTCATGGCCACGAGTTGCCCCGCAGCTTCAACAGCGCGTTCTATGTGACCACAACGTCCCTCGTTGAGGAATGCCTTGCAGTCGCAGCCTGCGCCGTCCGCGCCCGACCCGACCTTCACAAGAACCCTGTGTGCTCCGGCCTTAGTCTTTGATGCAACCTCAAAGACAGCCTCCCGGCCTTCGAGCGACACCAGAACAGCATTCCCAAAGGGGTTACCGTTCATGGCGTGCATTAGCCGGTTAGTGGCGACACGTCCGGCCCACCACAGCACTACGGCCGCGAACGTCCACAGTAGGACGACGGCCGTCAAGCCAACCACGCGGACACCCCGAACGAGGATACCAGAGGATTCCTCGATGAGGTCCTCCGCCGCAGTGGCAACTGCAGTGAGGCTCACGTGTGCCACCTCTCTGGCACCGCGCTCAACAGTGAAGAGGGTAGGCGCCAGCGCAGCGGCCACCAAACCCATCTTCCATCCAATGTTGCCCGTTGTGGCGTGGGCTGCGCGATTGCGCGCTCTCCTGGAGAGAGCCCAGCTGGAGACCGCAGCGCCTATCGAGCGCACGGCCCCAAGGAACCCACCACGGTTCGAGGGCCCGGAAGAGACAGCGGGGCGAGAAGAAACGGCAGGGGCCTCGGGCGCCACTCTGTGGCCACCCGGGCCACGCAGTGGGAGCGTGAGGGCGGGCTGCCCAGCACGCTCGCCGAGTCGGGAGGAGTATGCCAGTCCGGCAGCACCTCCGGCCCACCATCCTCGGTTGCCGTAGCGGTTCGAGCTTCCCCTTCCACCACCTTTGCCACCACCCTTGCTGCCAGAGCTGCGGCCCCCACTGGGTGCACCGCGCCCGGAGGAAGGTTGGCTCCACCAGGCTCGGGCAGAGTCTTGAGAGAGCTCTGCCTGCCTGCGCTTTTCAGCGCGGAGCCTCTTCCGTCCGGAGCGGAGGAATTTCCTCGCATGCTCCGCAAGGGGATCGGCGTTGATGGAACGCTCGATCCGTTCCATCTTCGTGCCCTCGCTCTCTTCCGACGAAGAAGCAGCTTCATCGTCGCCTTCCTGGGGCGGCATGCCGTGGGTTATGAACGACGCGCCCGACTTAGGGCCACTGCACTTAAAGCACAGTTTGCGCCATAACATGTTCCTCTCTTGGCATGTGTCCCGCCCACAGGTCCAGTAGGCGTTGGACATTGCGGCGGCGATCGCGTCCGAACGCTTCGCATAAAGGTACTCCTTTATGCGTTCCTTATGTTCATCGAGCCAGACCTCGATGAACCACGCCGGCGCCGTTCGCAGGTCCACCGGCGTGCTCCAGTACAGGCTGTCCTCGAAGATCCCCACACAGGGGGCACCTCCGAGCTCCTCGGAATCATGGTGCCGGCAGGTATTGCGTTCTGGTGGGTTCGCACGCCCACAAGTAAAGCAATCCCACCAGCCCCAAGGCCAGACCTTGCCTGTGAGGAGCGGAACGCGCTCGGGTGTCGGTCCAAGCTCGTTTTCATCGTAATCGGGCCAGATTTCAAACACTGGCCTGTTCGACAAAATCGCAGCCTGGTAGACGAACGCGCGCCTCCGGCGCCGCGCCAACGCGAGGAGCTGCTCGAGCGTATGCTCACCACCGCCTCGGAAGAATTCCCTGATCTGTTCATCATGTTGGAGATCAAGGGGGACCGTGAGCCTGGGATCCACGTCGCGGGCGCCGGGCCTTCCAGGCCCCGGCGGTGGAGTCGCATCCCAGTCCACGTCGCGCCAATCGGCCCCGGGAACCTCGTTCGAGAGTCCGTAAACCCCCGAAACTCGGTGTTGGGGAGCCGGCGACTCCATGGTATCCTGCCATGTTGTGAATCGCTTCTTGGGCGGCGGCGGTCCCTCCGGCTCCGCGGGTCGCCGCTTGTCTGTGCTCGACGGAGCAGCGGCCCCGCTGGCACCTTCTTCGGCACCTGCCTCGCCACTAGACGAGGGAGCCGCGCCTGTCCCGGCCGCGGCTCCTGCAGGGCCGGCTGGTGCCGAGGGCGCTTCTTCCTTCTTGGTGGTGGCCCGCTTGGCCGCGGGGCCTTGACGCTCAGAGCCGCTCTCCTCAACGGCGCGCTTGAGGGAGGAGAGGGACTTAGCCTCTGCTGTCTCCTTTTCCTCCTTGGTCACTGCAGGAAGGCGGGTGTCGCGCCGTGCCTCAGGAGCCGCAGCCGCGGCCTCCTGGGCCGAAGCAGCAAGCTCCTCCTTGGCGCGTGCCGCCGCTCTTTCCCGTGCCAAGCCTGCCTTCATAGACTCCGCGAGGCTAGGGATCCGGACCTCCGGACTCCCTGCCTCAGCTGGGGGAGTCACGTTGGCCGCAGGCGCTGCAGAGGAGGAAGACGCCTCCTGAGAGGCATCCGGAGGAGCAGGAGCCATCTCCTGATCCTCGGAATGCGTCGCCGAAGATGGCGGAGCTTTCTTCTTAGGGCTGGAAGCCTGAGGCTCCGCACCCCATCGTGGATCAGGCGGGGTTCCAGTCCTCTGGACACCCCCCTTCTCTCGAGGGAGCAGATCCGTTTCCAGCATAGGGGGATCTATCTCCAGTTGGGTGTCAGTCTGCTTTGCGATAGGGTTCAAGACACCCGCGGCGAGCTTTTCTTCTCTGAGCCCATCGTGGGCGTTCCAGATAAGGTCTGAAAAGGTTTCCCTCATCGCTTGGACGTGCTCCCTCGGGGTATCTTCCCGGGGAGCGTCCACGTCCGGATCTTGGGGCTCCAAAAGCTCGTCGGGGAACGCCGGAGGAGGCGGTTCAACATCTTCGGGAACCTCTCCGGATCTCCCCTGCTCTTCGCGAATCGCCTCCAACGCTTCGCCCAGCGGGGTCTCGTCCCTAAACAAGTGACGGTAGGGACTCGGAGCTGCGGCGTTGGGCATCATGAAGTCCGTCTCCTCGTACGCTGGCCCGAGAATGGTACTCGGGTAGCGCACGGGAGGCTTCGCCCGCTGCACCGGCCTCCGGTCAAGGCGATACGTGCGCCAGAGACCATCGGAAGTGACACAAGGCGCCCCATCCGGGAGCCGCCTGAAATCACGCAGCTCCGCCCCGATGCGATCACAGAAGCGGTCCGGGTTGGAGATATGCGTAAACCGGCCCAGGTCAGCCTCAAAGACCCAGACACGGTCTCTGTGGTCTCTGCGAGCTTCTCCGTGGCGGAAGCGTCTCAGAGCCACAGCGGCTTCTCCAAAGAACGCATCGTCGCACGGGGCCGGCACCATGTTCGCCGGAAGGCCCCTTCCGTGGACCGCCGCTCGGTGGTACGCGGCTTCGTACTCGTGCTCGAATTCGGCACGGCACCCGCGGATACCACACTTGTGGCCGGACCCACGGGAAGGAACCCTTCTAGGGTCTCCGTTCCCAATCTCCTCGGGTGTAGGGCAACCAGCCACGCCCCCGCCATGGATCGCACTCCGGTCGGGGGTGTCCCCGAGATCGACGAATTCCCCAGGCACTGCAGCCTCCTCGGGAATCGGATCCACACTGAAAGGCACAAAGGTGTGCCGCGCAGGAGACTTCGGAGCGGGCCGTTCTTGGCTTGCCGACCGACGCTCCACGGATGCCATGAAATCGTCGATCCCGCGGAGGATGGCCTCAGTCTTGGCCCGTTCCTCCTCGGTCTCCTCTGGGACGGCCGTACCTCCTTCTCGGGAGCCCTCTGGGCCTCCCGTGGAGGCCGAGCTCGCAGAAGGGGCTTCAGCACTAGGAACGGCCCCCTTCGGAGCGGCCTTGAGCGGAGGCCCACCAAGCTTAGGCCGGATAGGGCCTTGGTAAGGCCCGGGCCCCAGCCCTCCATGAGGCAAGGGCCTTTCCGACCGGTTCCTCGCAGCAGGTGGCGGAGGAGGAGATCGCGCGATGGGCGGCTCAGCCGGCCCACCCAGCAACCATCCAGGCCTGGTGCTCAAGAACTCCTCGGCCCTCTCGGTTTCCATGATCAGGAACGGCGGTGGAGGCCTGACCCCTTTCGGCGTCGGGCCAGGCTTCACCGTGACCATTCCTTCCGGAACGGCTGGCCTCTTCGGCGGCGGCTTCGGGTTCGCCTTCTTGCTGAAGTTCTTCGGGTGGAACAAATCCGCTGGAGTAAGCGTACGGTCCGCCTCCATCGGCTGATCCCCAGGCGCTGCACCGGCACCCTCAGGGTCACCGGGCGCGGCCTGAGGATCCTCAGGCAGCTCATCCCGGGCCCTGGGCGGCGTCTTGTAGCGGATCGTGTCCGCAGGCGGTGCTTCGGGAGGCACCTTTTGAGGGGGGCGGTGTGATCTTCCCCGCTCCTGTTCCCCTGCCGAAGGCGCTCCCTCTGGGGCCACCTTGGGGGTAGGCTTTAGTTTGCCTTCCCGCCCTGGCGGCGGCCTATCATCGACCGTCCTGGACCGATGCAGCGCAGAGGGCATCCCACGGGGACCACCCTCCTTAGGTGGTCCAGGCGGGGGTCCCGCCGGCATTGCCGAGCTCTTGGCCCGCACCTCAACTTCCAGCTCGGAAGACGAGTCCTCGTCCCCGATATAGTAGTTGACCGGGCCGGCTCCGCCAGGCGGCGCCGACTGCTCTCTGCGGACTCCGCTCCCGGGCTCCGCATCATCGACCCACCGCAGGGTGTTACCCTGACGCTCTGCAAGCGAGAGGTCGAAGACTTCACAGCCGGGTTGCACCGTGAGGATTCGGAGGATGCATTCTGGAGGGACACGCCCTGTCAGAACACATCCGTCTGTCCCTCTCCAGACGGGCACCCCGGAAGCCCTTAGGAGCTCGAGGTTCGAGACCACAAGACAGGTCGAGTTCTTTCTAAAGCCCGACGTACTGTCCCGCTGTCTTGGGTACCCGGGCCCGATCACCCAATGGACAGTCAGGCGCGGGCCGTTTCCGCCTCCCGGGAGGAGGCCGTCGCGGCCGATCCGCCGCGCATGAAACACCTCTGTGCCATGACAGAGGGTGGAGCCTCCGTACTCTACCGAGAGCTCCCTCATGCCGGCCTCATCGAGGCCGTCTCCATACACGGTGCCCGCGGTCAATCCTGACCCACGGCCGTGTCCCTGGAGAGCCCGGATCCGGCCATCGACCAGCTCCAGCCGCTGCTTCTCCCGACCGCCAGCCGCGTTTTCCAGATCACTCGCCGCACCTGCCTCGATCGCGGACGAAGTGATCTGGAGCTTCTCGGCTAAGGCGGATACGCTAATCCAGCCCCCTTCGCCGAGATGGCCCTGCAGGCCGAATTTGCCGTGGCGGAGGGCTTGCGTAAGCGCCCTCTGGCAAACCGCGGGGTTCTCTAGCCACACCCACGGCTGCCATCGTGAGTTGCTATCACGACCGCCTTTCCCTTCGTTCCCGCGTCTGCGGCCACCTCCCATGGCGCCCCTCGCGGCTCCCTGGCCCACGAGGGGCCCGGCACACGGAGGAAAAAGTGGGAGTGGCTCCGCGACCAGCCGGTCCACGGAGGACCCACCGGCAGCGAAGGAAAGAGGGGTACACGCGACCTCCCGGCCCACGTGTGCCAAAGCACACCGCGAGGCGCAAGAAGCCGATGGCAAGGGCCCGCGCGGCCCGTCGCAAGCTACTGGGCTACTCGTCTTGAGCCCACGCTGCGCGGCCATGTCCTGAAAGGCAGGGGGTTCAAGGGGGCTGCACAGAGAGAGGGGGTAGGGCTCACACTCAGCACGACCTACACCCTGGACTACCTCACTACACCCTTGCTGCAGCACGCACGCAACGAGTAGTAGCATAGAAAGGAGGTAGCGACCCACGGGCGTACAGGCCTGCGTCCGAGCTGCCCCCCACGTTCCCCCCCGAACCCCCCCGACGCGGCACACTAAGACCCCGAACCCTAACCTAGACCCCGCGGTCAAGACACAAGCGGTCAAGACGAACACAAGCGAGTTAGGGTATAGGGCTCTTGTGGGGTGGTTAGTGTCCGTTAGGGATTCATCGTGTTTTGCTTTTGCTTTAGGCGCGACCTTCCGGTCCGCGTCAGGCGGACTGGAGCTCGAGCCGTCGCGGCCTCGAGCGCCTAAGGCTTCAAGGGCGGAAGCGGCGGTCTGAGGCGCGGAGCGGCTGCCCTTCCGGCACGCCGTCCTTATCTCCTCCTCTGCCTCCGCATCCGTGAGGAAACGGCCGTCAACGACCCTACCTGTACGAACCGTCAGGTCGTCGACATAGGCCACCCATTCCTTAGTGAACCTAAGCCTTCGATTGCGACCCGGCGCATACGCGCGGTCCACGACGTAGTTAAAATCGTCGGGACCATTGACAGGCCCGAAGGTAAGCCCAATAGGGAGGTACTTACCGCTACGCGCAACAATGGCAAGAACCTCCCTGGCACGCTTCGTGTTGCGGATCTGATTGAACCCGGAAACCGCATCAACGAAGCTATACCAGACTGATCCTACCGCTGCAGCGAGCACATCCGTGCTCCGCCGGCAGTAGTAAGTGGATCTCTTCACCCTGGCGTTTACCCTGCGGTAATCTACCACCAAGCGGCGTTTCCTCGCCCGCTTGTGGGAAGGCATCTCCTTCGTAGGGAAAGGGGCCGAACCCCAGGCCGAAGGGCCTCGCACAAGCTGCCCTCTCTGGACCTCCTCCTCAAGCCGGTCATCAACCCACTGCGCCGCTTCCCCGCGGAGCGCATGGGGCTGAGAGCTGACCGGAGGCCCCGTAGGGACGCAGTCGTGCGCAAACTTCCGGACCGTGGTACGCGCCGTACCTTCGACCCAGAATGCAGCGGCCTTCCGGCCCACCGTCTCCTTAATGGCTGCGAGATCAGCCTCGGTGAGCCCCGGACGGTTCTCCGTAGGGCCCAACCTGAGGCCTTCAATGACCTGCGCCTTATACTCTGGCGTACGGCGGGGATCGGCAGCCACAGCCTGGCCTGCCAACGCATAGACCTCCAGGTCCGCGAAGACACCATCCCAATCCTTGGCGTCTGCCTTCGACCGCCAGTGAGCATCCATCTTCCTGGAGAACTCCAGAACTTCAGCCTCCATCTTCGCTCTCTCTTGAGGGGAGAGGTCCTCGCCAGACTTAACGTCCGGCAACGGTACCTCCGGAGCGGAAGGCTTCGCAGGCTCAGCCGGCGGCTGGCCGCTCACTGAGCAAATGCTGTCGTAGCAAGGGGGCTGGTCGCCCCTCAGACCAGCATCCGCCAGGCAACGGCACAAGGCCGGAGCGAGCACCCTCGAAGAGGTCCGGGCCTTCGCGTGCTGATGGGCTACCCTGCCCAAAGCGTCAGGCTTTGCACAGCGAACGCAAACCGAATCCATCTTGAAGTTGGAAAGACAGATCAGCGCTCCTTCCGAATGCTTAGAACCCCTAGGAACTGATCCCAAGAGCTGACATCGATCAGCTCGGCCGAAAGCCCAAGGGAACTTCGGTTCCGAAAGCGTCCCAAACACGGGAGCCCACCCCTGGGCCTCCCAAGGCTCCCAAAGTCCTTCCTGATCTGAGATAGTAACAAGCATCTGGCGCCCCTTCTCGGCCACCATTGCTCCCCACCTACTGACCAGGGAGAGGAACTCCTTGGGGATACCCTTACCGGATAGGCCCACAACGAGGCACTTGGGGTCGAGCGTATCGACCAGAAGGCTCAGGGCTTGCCGGTCCTCCTCTGAGGAGAAGTCCCAGCGGATCCCGTAGGAGCTGGCTCCTTGAACCGCAGCAGGAGGGCTACGCAGGCCTCCTGCCTTACTGACCTGAGTAAGCGAGTGCTCCGACACCGCTACTTCGACAAGGTCCACGTCCATACCCTCTAGGTGATCTCTGATCCACCCCTGGACCGCGGCACAGGAGCTACCTCTACCGACGATCAAGGAGGGCGCGGGAGCCTCAGCAAGGAGCTCCTTCAACGCAGCAGGGACGTCAATCGGGGAAGCTGCCACACCACTCGGTCCGGCACGGACTCTTGCAAGGAGTAACCGGCCTTATCGAGCTTCCGGGCAGAAGACGCAGCGAGAACCCCATCCCTACTAAGATCCACCTTGGAGATAATCTCCTTCACGGTGATGGACTCTATGGCCTGTCTCGTCCCTTCGCGGGTCAGAGAACCGCCTTCGTCCAAAAACGCAAGGTGCCACCGGACTCTGAGTCCTGAGGCGTCGGGGATGTACCGGTGGACGCCCACCTGTGCCCTGGCTTCGTCCACTTGCGTGACCTTGCCTAGGCGACAGGTTTTAGGGCCCACTCGGGCGCCATGGTACGCAACATGGTCACCAATACGCAACACGAAGTTGCGGCCCCGGCGCTTGACAGTAAACTCGACCTGCTTAGCTTCACCGGCCGCTTGCTGACCCAATGAAGGCGGCTGATGCTCTGGCTCGTCGAAAAACTCTATGGGGTCCCTCTTCTCGGGCACCTCCGCATCTTCCGGCACGAGCACTACATCCTCCGCGTGGGCTTCACATTGCCGGCCTGGCGCCTCACCAGGGCCACCAGGAACAAGTTCGAGTTGCAGCCTATGGCCTTTAACCGCCACTATCCTCCAAGGGCCGGTCAGACCAGGCTTCCAAGGGACACGCCCCGCCCCCTCTGGCCGGGGCTTGGGGGAATTCCAGACAACTCTGTCCCCCACGCGGAGCTCAACTGTGCGACGCGACCGATTAGCAAGTCGGGCACGCGCCTCACTGCTCGCGTCCCAATGGCGCCGCACAGCGGCCGCCAAGTCGGAAAACTGCTTGAACTGGGAACGGGCCCAGTCCGTGATGGGCTCGAATTGGAGGGCCTCGCGGAGAACGTCCTTCTCCAACGGCAAGGCGAGGCTCCAGGACCGTTCCAGGTCCCTGGGGGTGTACCCATGCGCCCCCGGGGTATTATCCAACACATACTCGGCGACCATGAGCCATTCGCTCCAGTTCTCCATGGAGCCGCCGATATGCCGGATGAGGTTACCCAGAACCTTCTGGACCTCTTGGTGGACCCTCTCGTTGGACCCCATCTCACAAGGCCTGAGAGCCATACTGAACTGCTGAGTTGTCCCAAGCATGGAGCACAACTCCAGCATCATGGCATTCTTGAACTCAGTGCCTCGATCAGATCGGATGAGGCGGGGCAGGGTGCGTGATCTCAGCACGCACCGCAGAAATGCCCTACGCACATCCGTATGCGTAAGTGTCTTCATGGGTTCCAGAAGCACTGCGTGGCTAAGGCAATCAAAGTACGTAATACTGTATCGGAAGCCATCGCGGTCCTCCCGATTAGGACCCTCGCAGTCGACGGAAACTTCCTGCCAACACGCTTCCGCGAGACATTTGACAGGTTTCGCTTCGACCTTCGTGGCTCGGGCCCTGCCCTTAACACACGCCAGGCATTTGGACACCCACAACTTAACGTCTGGTTCCATTCCTGTCCACCAGACGGCCCTTTCAAGGAGACGGAACGTGACCTCCGCCGAACGGTGCGCCCCCAGGAGGCCACAATGCACAGTCATGTAGCATGACTTCCGCCACGTGACGCCATTGGGCCCGGCGATACCGTTCGGGACGACCGGGACGACCACCGTCTGGCCAGTCTTGATGGTCACTTCCCTCTCCAAGACTCCGTCCGAGCCAAGCTTGAAAGGGGCTTCCGGCTTCTTGACCGAAGCCGTAAGGGACGGATCTCTCCGTTGAGCCTCTTGCCAAGCCGTGCGAAGAGCTGGCGTGACGCCGAACTCGCAGAGCCCGGCGCCATCCCTGGCCGCCAAGGCCAGCTTTTCTCTCTGACTCTCCGGGCTGTCCTTGTCCGACAGCACAGGGAAAGAACCGAGGCTGAGGGGACCAGAACCCCCGGACGCGGACACCTTAACACGGCAAGTCCGCACGGAATGTGACTTGACACAAAAGGGCCGGTGGGAGGAGTACAACTCCACAACCACCCGTGGGGCCTTGGTAGCGGACCCCACAAAAGCCAGGGTCCTGCTAAGCTCTCCGTCCTTGACCTCGATCTTCTTCGAGAGCTGGACGGCCATCCAATGGCCTTCCTCTCCTGAACACTGGAAGGCGGCGATGACAGGCGAAGCCCTGAGCGACTTCCGATGCCCAAGGGACTGGATGCCGTCCCCATCATTCCAACCTTCCACGCGGTCCACCTCTCCCTTGAGACCAAGGAGACACGCAAAGGATCCCCGGAGGCGAACTTCGCCCTCCTGGAGATTCCATATGCGTTCGCACTCAGAATTAACCACATGCCTGTGGCTGTGCCAGTTGGGCTCGACAGCCCAGCTGAGCGAGCTCGGCCCGCTCAGGCAGGACGGGAAGGCCTGGTGCCCTTGCAGGACTTCACCAGAGGCGTTCACGACCCAGGAACTCCACAAAGAAGGGCCGTCCTTCTCGCACCCCTCGACTGGAAGCTCCAGGTCGCCCCCAGTCCAGACCCTCGCCTTAATCCTGCCGTACACCGTGGGCAGGGGCCCTTCCACGGGCTTTTGGAGGAAACCTTTGGCCCATGCTCGGATGAGGTCCGTATCAATGTCCACCGAACCATCAGCAAGGCTGGCGGACAAGAGGGCGTTCACCTCGAGTGACACGCTCGGGTCGGCAGACTCCGGGCCCTCAGCGGTTTCCTTTTCGGCTTGGGCCTCAGCAACCTCCAGAGCTGTTTCCTCCGCCTCCTGCCGGATGCACGAAGGACACCTTGAAAATAGGTATGTCCTCTTTCCGCAGGCGCAGACTCCTTCGTGATCCCAAAGCTCCCGAGAGGGCGCGTCAACGCGACCACGCAAGGAAACATCCGCGACTTTGGAGATCCCTTCTAGCTTCAGGGACGAAAGGACCTCAGCGGAAGCGGCAATCTTGCCCACTATCCCATATCCTGGTATAGGGGGCTCGGGAAACTCACTCCCCATCTCTGGGCACGCCTCAGCCACCTCAGCATGAGTAGAGTGCGCCTTCCAGACCTTAGGCTTAAGGCTCCAGATACCCTTGATCCCTGCCCAAGCGAGGCCCGCGACGCGGGCTTCCTTGCGCTGCAGGTTGCGAGCCTGGAGGGTGACTTCAACCACCAGCGTCCACCGCAAGGCAGCGGTGACAACTCCTCCTTGGCCAAGTCCTACCAGAAAGGTAGGGGAAACGCAGCGGCTTCCCGAAGTACCTTCGCACAGGACGTAAGCAGGTCGACGCGGAGCTTCTTGACCTTCTTGGGCCCGGTAAGCTTACCGGTCATACCGTCGAAGTGTGACGCCACTCCGTCATCGTCCTCAAAAGGGCCCCAGCAGCCTCTCACCGCAATGGAGTGCCCCGGGATTCCCGAGACGAAGACTTCACGGATCTCCGTGAGCGCCCTTTCCTGCTCCGTCCAAGGGACATAATCGAAAACAATCATAACGCGGACAGGGGGACCGCCCGCGACCCCGACCGGCACCGCAGCCGCGGTCGCCGGGGCAACCTGCGTCGCGTGATCGGGAACCGCGTCTTCCCCTACTGCCCAGGGAACAGGACCGTCACCTTCGGTCCCTTCTCCACGGTACTGGTCCAGGTCGAACCCCTTCAGCTGGCCAGTCATCCCGACCAAGTCCTTGGTCCGGGCGGCCAAGAGCTCGTCCCGACCCTTCGGGTTCCTGGAAAAAGAGTCCCCCAGCGTCGCACTGCGACCACTGAGACTCCTGATCTCAGACCCATCCATCAAGATCTCCGCAACCCATCGAACCAGTTTCTGGTCGGAGCCGATATCAGAGTACTGCGCTCTCGTAAGATTGGCATGGTCCGTCCAACACAGGGTTCGGATAGTTCCGAAGACCTTTCGGGTTGCTCGCTTGACTTCGAGCTGTGCGAAGGCTTCTTGAATCAGCGGGGGCCAATTTTGCTGCGCAGGGGTCAGACTCTTGGAGTGAGTCATAAGAACCTTAATCCTTGAGAGGTCCCTGCTCATTTGCACCACCGATCCCCCTACCGCAATCCCGCTGGCGTCCGCTATCTGCTCAAGCGGGCAAGAGCCATCAGCAGCCGACGCCTCATCGAAGGCCGCCAGGCTGATATGGTGGCTCATCATCTTCTTGATGGCCTTGAAAGCCTTGCAGCCGGCAGTGGTGCCTGTCCCCATGCCACCTTCCGGAAACTCCGCTCCCGGTTTCTGCCATTGGCCCAAAACCTTAGCAGCATGGCCATATTCCGCTGGCAGATAGCCCCGAAGCCAGTTCGCACACCCAAGGAATTGCTGGAGGTGGAGCTTTTCCTTAAGCGGCGGGAAATCCACGACCGCTTGGCATCGCTCCTCGTCGGGCGCACTCCCGTGCCGCCCGATCCGGTGCCCGAGGAGCTTACCCTCTGACACACAGATCTCAGCCTTGGCGACACCAAAGGAGAACCCCAAGAGGATGCTCTTGTCGAGGAAAGCTTCCAAAGAGACCAGGTGATCGAGAAGGTGCGGGCAAGCACCCTTGTGCCTCGCACCCATATCCTCCCGCAGCTTGTCGTAGTAGTAGTCGGAGGGAGTTTCCTCGATCAT
>CAJNDT010005101.1:76971-114471 GCA_905221615.1 Symbiodinium sp. CCMP2592
TCCTGGGCCGAAGCAGCAAGCTCCTCCTTGGCGCGTGCCGCCGCTCTTTCCCGTGCCAAGCCTGCCTTCATAGACTCCGCGAGGCTAGGGATCCGGACCTCCGGGCTCCCTGCCTCAGCTGGGGGAGTCACGTTGGCCGCAGGCGCTGCAGAGGAGGAAGACGCCTCCTGAGGGGCATCCGGAGGAGCAGGAGCCATCTCCTGATCCTCGGAATGCGTCGCCGAAGATGGCGGAGCTTTCTTCTTAGGGCTGGAAGCCTGAGGCTCCGCACCCCATCGTGGATCAGGCGGGGTTCCAGTCCTCTGGACACCCCCCCTCTCTCGAGGGAGCAGATCCGTTTCCAGCATAGGGGGATCTATCTCCAGTTGGGTGTCAGTCTGCTTTGCGATAGGGTTCAAGACACCCGCGGCGAGCTTTTCTTCTCTGAGCCCATCGTGGGCGTTCCAGATAAGGTCTGCAAAGGTTTCCCTCATCGCTTGGACGTGCTCCCTCGGGGTATCTTCCCGGGGAGCGTCCACGTCCGGATCTTGGGGCTCCAAAAGCTCGTCGGGGAACGCCGGAGGAGGCGGTTCAACATCTTCGGGAACCCCTCCGGATCTCCCCTGCTCTTCGCGAATCGCCTCCAACGCTTCGCCCAGCGGGGTCTCGTCCCTAAACAAGTGACGGTAGGGACTCGGAGCTGCGGCGTTGGGCATCATGAAGTCCGTCTCCTCGTACGCTGGCCCGAGAATGGTACTCGGGTAGCGCACGGGAGGCCTCGCCCGCTGCACCGGCCTCCGGTCAAGGCGATACGTGCGCCAGAGACCATCGGAAGTGACACAAGGCGCCCCATCCGGGAGCCGCCTGAAATCACGCAGCTCCGCCCCGATGCGATCACAGAAGCGGTCCGGGTTGGAGATATGCGTAAACCGGCCCAGGTCAGCCTCAAAGACCCAGACACTGTCTCTGTGGTCTCTGCGAGCTTCTCCGTGGCGGAAGCGTCTCAGAGCCACAGCGGCTTCTCCAAAGAACGCATCGTCGCACGGGGCCGGCACCATGTTCGCCGGAAGGCCCCTTCCGTGGACCGCCGCTCGGTGGTACGCGTCTTCGTACTCGTGCTCGAATTCGGCACGGCACCCGCGGATACCACACTTGTGGCCGGACCCACGGGAAGGAACCCTTCTAGGGTCTCCGTTCCCAATCTCCTCGGGTGTAGGGCAACCAGCCACGCCCCCGCCATGGATCGCAATCCGGTCGGGGGTGTCCCCGAGATCGACGAATTCCCCAGGCACTGCAGCCTCCTCGGGAATCGGATCCACACTGAAAGGCAGAAAGGTGTGCCGCGCAGGAGACTTCGGAGCGGGCCGTTCTTGGCTTGCCGACCGACGCTCCACGGATGCCATGAAATCGTCGATCCCGCGGAGGATGGCCTCAGTCTTGGCCCGTTCCTCCTCGGTCTCCTCTGGGGCGGCCGTACCTCCTTCTCGGGAGCCCTCTGGGCCTCCCGTGGAGGCCGAGCTCGCAGAAGGGGCTTCAGCACTAGGAACGGCCCCCTTCGGAGCGGCCTTGAGCGGAGGCCCACCAAGCTTAGGCCGGATAGGGCCTTGGTAAGGCCCGGGCCCCAGCCCTCCATGAGGCAAGGGCCTTTCCGACCGGTTCCTCGCAGCAGGTGGCGGAGGAGGAGATCGCGCGATGGGCGGCTCAGCCGGCCCACCCCGCAACCATCCAGGCCTGGTGCTCAAGAACTCCTCGGCCCTCTCGGTTTCCATGATCAGGAACGGCGGTGGAGGCCTGACCCCTTTCGGCGTCGGGCCAGACTTCACCGTGACCATTCCTTCCGGAACGGCTGGCCTCTTCGGCGGCGGCTTCGGGTTCGCCTTCTTGCTGAAGTTCTTCGGGTGGAACAAATCCGCTGGAGTAAGCGTACCGTCCGCCTCCATCGGCTGATCCCCAGGCGCTGCACCGGCACCCTCAGGGTCACCGGGCGCGGCCTGAGGATCCTCAGGCAGCTCATCCCGGGCCCTGGGCGGCGTCTTGTAGCGGACCGTGTCCGCAGGCGGTGCTTCGGGAGGCACCTTTTGAGGGGGGCGGTGTGATCTTCCCCGCTCCTGTTCCCCTGCCGAAGGCGCTCCCTCTGGGGCCACCTTGGTGGTAGGCTTTAGTTTGCCTTCCCGCCCTGGCGGCGGCCTATCATCGACCGTCCTGGACCGATGCAGCGCAGAGGGCATCCCACGGGGACCACCCTCCTTAGGTGGTCCAGGCGGGGGTCCCGCCGGCATTGCCGAGCTCTTGGCCCGCACCTCAACTTCCAGCTCGGAAGACGAGTCCTCGTCCCCGATATAGTAGTTGACCGGTCCGGCTCCGCCAGGCGGCGCCGACTGCTCTCTGCGGACTCCGCTCCCGGGCTCCGCATCATCGACCCACCGCAGGGTGTTACCCTGACGCTCTGCAAGCGAGAGGTCGAAGACTTCACAGCCGGGTTGCACCGTGAGGATTCGTAGGATGCATTCTGGAGGGACACGCCCTGTCAGAACACATCCGTCTGTCCCTCTCCAGACGGGCACCCCGGAAGCCCTTAGGAGCTCGAGGTTCGAGACCACAAGACAGGTCGAGTTCTTTCTAAAACCCGACGTACTATCCCGCTGTCTTGGGTACCCGGGCCCGATCACCCAATGGACAGTCAGGCGCGGGCCGTTTCCGCCTCCCGGGAGGAGGCCGTCGCGGCCGAGCCGCCGCGCATGAAACACCTCTGTGCCATGACAGAGGGTGGAGCCTCCGTACTCTACCGAGAGCTCCCTCATGCCGGCCTCATCGAGGCCGTCTCCATACACGGTGCCCGCGGTCAATCCTGACCCACTGCCGTGTCCCTGGAGAGCCCGGATCCGGCCATCGACCAGCTCCAGCCGCTGCTTCTCCCGACCGCCAGCCGCGTTTTCCAGATCACTCGCCGCACCTGCCTCGATCGCGGACGAAGTGATCTGGAGCTTCTCGGCTAAGGCGGATACGCTAATCCAGCCCCCTTCGCCGAGATGGCCCTGCAGGCCGAATTTGCCGTGGCGGAGGGCTTGCGTAAGCGCCCTCTGGCAAACCGCGGGGTTCTCTAGCCACACCCACGGCTGCCATCGTGAGTTGCTATCACGACCGCCTTTCCCTTCGTTCCCGCGTCTGCGGCCACCTCCCATGGCGCCCCTCGCGGCTCCCTGGCCCACGAGGGGCCCGGCACACGGAGGAAAAAGTGGGAGTGGCTCCGCGACCAGCCGGTCCACGGAGGACCCACCGGCAGCGAAGGAAAGAGGGGTACACGCGACCTCCCGGCCCACGTGTGCCAAAGCACACCGCGAGGCGCAAGAAGCCGATGGCAAGGGCCCGCGCGGCCCGTCGCAAGCTACTGGGCTACTCGTCTTGAGCCCACGCTGCGCGGCCATGTCCTGAAAGGCAGGGGGTTCAAGGGGGCTGCACAGAGAGAGGGGGTAGGGCTCACACTCAGCACGACCTACACCCTGGACTACCTCACTACACCCTTGCTGCAGCACGCACGCAACGAGTAGTAGCATAGAAAGGAGGTAGCGACCCACGGGCGTACAGGCCTGCGTCCGAGCTGCCCCCCACGTTCCCCCCCGAACCCCCCCGACGCGGCACACTAAGACCCCGAACCCTAACCTAGACCCCGCGGTCAAGACACAAGCGGTCAAGACGAACACAAGCGAGTTAGGGTATAGGGCTCTTGTGGGGTGGTTAGTGTCCGTTAGGGATTCATCGTGTTTTGCTTTTGCTTTAGGCGCGACCTTCCGGTCCGCGTCAGGCGGACTGGAGCTCGAGCCGTCGCGGCCTCGAGCGCCTAAGGCTTCAAGGGCGGAAGCGGCGGTCTGAGGCGCGGAGCGGCTGCCCTTCCGGCACGCCGTCCTTATCTCCTCCTCTGCCTCCGCATCCGTGAGGAAACGGCCGTCAACGACCCTACCTGTACGAACCGTCAGGTCGTCGACATAGGCCACCCATTCCTTAGTGAACCTAAGCCTTCGATTGCGACCCGGCGCATACGCGCGGTCCACGACGTAGTTAAAATCGTCGGGACCATTGACAGGCCCGAAGGTAAGCCCAATAGGGAGGTACTTACCGCTACGCGCAACAATGGCAAGAACCTCCCTGGCACGCTTCGTGTTGCGGATCTGATTGAACCCGGAAACCGCATCAACGAAGCTATACCAGACTGATCCTACCGCTGCAGCGAGCACATCCGTGCTCCGCCGGCAGTAGTAAGTGGATCTCTTCACCCTGGCGTTTACCCTGCGGTAATCTACCACCAAGCGGCGTTTCCTCGCCCGCTTGTGGGAAGGCATCTCCTTCGTAGGGAAAGGGGCCGAACCCCAGGCCGAAGGGCCTCGCACAAGCTGCCCTCTCTGGACCTCCTCCTCAAGCCGGTCATCAACCCACTGCGCCGCTTCCCCGCGGAGCGCATGGGGCTGAGAGCTGACCGGAGGCCCCGTAGGGACGCAGTCGTGCGCAAACTTCCGGACCGTGGTACGCGCCGTACCTTCGACCCAGAATGCAGCGGCCTTCCGGCCCACCGTCTCCTTAATGGCTGCGAGATCAGCCTCGGTGAGCCCCGGACGGTTCTCCGTAGGGCCCAACCTGAGGCCTTCAATGACCTGCGCCTTATACTCTGGCGTACGGCGGGGATCGGCAGCCACAGCCTGGCCTGCCAACGCATAGACCTCCAGGTCCGCGAAGACACCATCCCAATCCTTGGCGTCTGCCTTCGACCGCCAGTGAGCATCCATCTTCCTGGAGAACTCCAGAACTTCAGCCTCCATCTTCGCTCTCTCTTGAGGGGAGAGGTCCTCGCCAGACTTAACGTCCGGCAACGGTACCTCCGGAGCGGAAGGCTTCGCAGGCTCAGCCGGCGGCTGGCCGCTCACTGAGCAAATGCTGTCGTAGCAAGGGGGCTGGTCGCCCCTCAGACCAGCATCCGCCAGGCAACGGCACAAGGCCGGAGCGAGCACCCTCGAAGAGGTCCGGGCCTTCGCGTGCTGATGGGCTACCCTGCCCAAAGCGTCAGGCTTTGCACAGCGAACGCAAACCGAATCCATCTTGAAGTTGGAAAGACAGATCAGCGCTCCTTCCGAATGCTTAGAACCCCTAGGAACTGATCCCAAGAGCTGACATCGATCAGCTCGGCCGAAAGCCCAAGGGAACTTCGGTTCCGAAAGCGTCCCAAACACGGGAGCCCACCCCTGGGCCTCCCAAGGCTCCCAAAGTCCTTCCTGATCTGAGATAGTAACAAGCATCTGGCGCCCCTTCTCGGCCACCATTGCTCCCCACCTACTGACCAGGGAGAGGAACTCCTTGGGGATACCCTTACCGGATAGGCCCACAACGAGGCACTTGGGGTCGAGCGTATCGACCAGAAGGCTCAGGGCTTGCCGGTCCTCCTCTGAGGAGAAGTCCCAGCGGATCCCGTAGGAGCTGGCTCCTTGAACCGCAGCAGGAGGGCTACGCAGGCCTCCTGCCTTACTGACCTGAGTAAGCGAGTGCTCCGACACCGCTACTTCGACAAGGTCCACGTCCATACCCTCTAGGTGATCTCTGATCCACCCCTGGACCGCGGCACAGGAGCTACCTCTACCGACGATCAAGGAGGGCGCGGGAGCCTCAGCAAGGAGCTCCTTCAACGCAGCAGGGACGTCAATCGGGGAAGCTGCCACACCCACTCGGTCCGGCACGGACTCTTGCAAGGAGTAACCGGCCTTATCGAGCTTCCGGGCAGAAGACGCAGCGAGAACCCCATCCCTACTAAGATCCACCTTGGAGATAATCTCCTTCACGGTGATGGACTCTATGGCCTGTCTCGTCCCTTCGCGGGTCAGAGAACCGCCTTCGTCCAAAAACGCAAGGTGCCACCGGACTCTGAGTCCTGAGGCGTCGGGGATGTACCGGTGGACGCCCACCTGTGCCCTGGCTTCGTCCACTTGCGTGACCTTGCCTAGGCGACAGGTTTTAGGGCCCACTCGGGCGCCATGGTACGCAACATGGTCACCAATACGCAACACGAAGTTGCGGCCCCGGCGCTTGACAGTAAACTCGACCTGCTTAGCTTCACCGGCCGCTTGCTGACCCAATGAAGGCGGCTGATGCTCTGGCTCGTCGAAAAACTCTATGGGGTCCCTCTTCTCGGGCACCTCCGCATCTTCCGGCACGAGCACTACATCCTCCGCGTGGGCTTCACATTGCCGGCCTGGCGCCTCACCAGGGCCACCAGGAACAAGTTCGAGTTGCAGCCTATGGCCTTTAACCGCCACTATCCTCCAAGGGCCGGTCAGACCAGGCTTCCAAGGGACACGCCCCGCCCCCTCTGGCCGGGGCTTGGGGGAATTCCAGACAACTCTGTCCCCCACGCGGAGCTCAACTGTGCGACGCGACCGATTAGCAAGTCGGGCACGCGCCTCACTGCTCGCGTCCCAATGGCGCCGCACAGCGGCCGCCAAGTCGGAAAACTGCTTGAACTGGGAACGGGCCCAGTCCGTGATGGGCTCGAATTGGAGGGCCTCGCGGAGAACGTCCTTCTCCAACGGCAAGGCGAGGCTCCAGGACCGTTCCAGGTCCCTGGGGGTGTACCCATGCGCCCCCGGGGTATTATCCAACACATACTCGGCGACCATGAGCCATTCGCTCCAGTTCTCCATGGAGCCGCCGATATGCCGGATGAGGTTACCCAGAACCTTCTGGACCTCTTGGTGGACCCTCTCGTTGGACCCCATCTCACAAGGCCTGAGAGCCATACTGAACTGCTGAGTTGTCCCAAGCATGGAGCACAACTCCAGCATCATGGCATTCTTGAACTCAGTGCCTCGATCAGATCGGATGAGGCGGGGCAGGGTGCGTGATCTCAGCACGCACCGCAGAAATGCCCTACGCACATCCGTATGCGTAAGTGTCTTCATGGGTTCCAGAAGCACTGCGTGGCTAAGGCAATCAAAGTACGTAATACTGTATCGGAAGCCATCGCGGTCCTCCCGATTAGGACCCTCGCAGTCGACGGAAACTTCCTGCCAACACGCTTCCGCGAGACATTTGACAGGTTTCGCTTCGACCTTCGTGGCTCGGGCCCTGCCCTTAACACACGCCAGGCATTTGGACACCCACAACTTAACGTCTGGTTCCATTCCTGGCCACCAGACGGCCCTTTCAAGGAGACGGAACGTGACCTCCGCCGAACGGTGCGCCCCCAGGAGGCCACAATGCACAGTCATGTAGCATGACTTCCGCCACGTGACGCCATTGGGCCCGGCGATACCGTTCGGGACGACCGGGACGACCACCGTCTGGCCAGTCTTGATGGTCACTTCCCTCTCCAAGACTCCGTCCGAGCCAAGCTTGAAAGGGGCTTCCGGCTTCTTGACCGAAGCCGTAAGGGACGGATCTCTCCGTTGAGCCTCGTGCCAAGCCGTGCGAAGAGCTGGCGTGACGCCGAACTCGCAGAGCCCGGCGCCATCCCTGGCCGCCAAGGCCAGCTTTTCTCTCTGACTCTCCGGGCTGTCCTTGTCCGACAGCACAGGGAAAGAACCGAGGCTGAGGGGACCAGAACCCCCGGACGCGGACACCTTAACCCGGCAAGTCCGCACGGAATGTGACTTGACACAAAAGGGCCGGTGGGAGGAGTACAACTCCACAACCACCCGTGGGGCCTTGGTAGCGGACCCCACAAAAGCCAGGGTCCTGCTAAGCTCTCCTTCCTTGACCTCGATCTTCTTCGAGAGCTGGACGGCCATCCAATGGCCTTCCTCTCCTGAACACTGGAAGGCGGCGATGACAGGCGAAGCCCTGAGCGACTTCCGATGCCCAAGGGACTGGATGCCGTCCCCATCATTCCAACCTTCCACGCGGTCCACCTCTCCCTTGAGACCAAGGAGACACGCAAAGGATTCCCGGAGGCGAACTTCGCCCTCCTGGAGATTCCATATGCGTTCGCACTCAGAATTAACCACATGCCTGTGGCTGTGCCAGTTGGGCTCGACAGCCCAGTTGAGCGAGCTCGGCCCGCTCAGGCAGGACGGGAAGGCCTGGTGCCCTTGCAGGACTTCACCAGAGGCGTTCACGACCCAGGAACTCCACAAAGAAGGGCCGTCCTTCTCGCACCCCTCGACTGGAAGCTCCAGGTCGCCCCCAGTCCAGACCCTCGCCTTAATCCTGCCGTACACCGTGGGCAGGAGCCCTTCCACGGGCTTTTGGAGGAAACCTTTGGCCCATGCTCGGATGAGGTCCGTATCAATGTCCACCGAACCATCAGCAAGGCTGGCGGACAAGAGGGCGTTCACCTCGAGTGACACGCTCGGGTCGGCAGACTCCGGGCCCTCAGCGGCCTCCTTTTCGGCTTGGGCCTCAGCAACCTCCAGAGCTGTTTCCTCCGCCTCCTGCCGGATGCACGAAGGACACCTTGAAAATAGGTATGTCCTCTTTCCGCAGGCGCAGACTCCTTCGTGATCCCAAAGCTCCCGAGAGGGCGCGTCAACGAGACCACGCAAGGAAACATCCGCGACTTTGGAGATCCCTTCTAGCTTCAGGGACGAAAGGACCTCAGCGGAAGCGGCAATCTTGCCCACTATCCCATATCCTGGTATAGGGGGCTCGGGAAACTCACGCCCCATCTCTGGGCACGCCTCAGCCACCTCAGCATGAGTAGAGTGCGCCTTCCAGACCTTAGGCTTAAGGCTCCAGATACCCTTGATCCCTGCCCAAGCGAGGCCCGCGACGCGGGCTTCCTTGCGCTGCAGGTTGCGAGCCTGGAGGGTGACTTCAACCACCAGCGGCCACCGCAAGGCAGCGGTGACAACTCCTCCTTGGCCAAGTCCTACCAGAAAGGTAGGGGAAAACGCAGCGGCTTCCCGAAGTACCTTCGCACAGGACGTAAGCAGGTCGACGCGGAGCTTCTTGACCTTCTTGGGCCCGGTAAGCTTACCGGTCATACCGTCGAAGTGGGACGCCACTCCGTCATCGTCCTCAAAAGGGCCCCAGCAGCCTCTCACCGCAATGGAGTGCCCCGGGATTCCCGAGACGAAGACTTCACGGATCTCCGTGAGCGCCCTTTCCTGCTCCGTCCAAGGGGCATAATCGAAAACAATCATAACGCGGACAGGGGGACCGCCCGCGACCCCGACCGGCACCGCAGCCGCGGTCGCCGGGGCAACCTGCGTCGCGTGATCGGGAACCGCGTCTTCCCCTACTGCCCAGGGAACAGGACCGTCACCTTCGGTCCCTTCTCCAAGGTACTGGTCCAGGTCGAACCCCTTCAGCTGGCCAGTCATCCCGACCAAGTCCTTGGTCCGGGCGGCCAAGAGCTCGTCCCGACCCTTCGGGTTCCTGGAAAAGGAGTCCCCCAGCGTCGCACTGCGACCACTGAGACTCCTGATCTCAGACCCATCCATCAAGATCTCCGCAACCCATCGAACCAGTTTCTGGTCGGAGCCGATATCAGAGGACTGCGCTCTCGTAAGATTGGCATGGTCCGTCCAACACAGGGTTCGGATAGTTCCGAAGACCTTTCGGGTTGCTCGCTTGACTTCGAGCTGTGCGAAGGCTTCTTGAATCAGCGGGGGCCAATTTTGCTGCGCAGGGGTCAGACTCTTGGAGTGAGTCATAAGAACCTTAATCCTTGAGAGGTCCCTGCTCATTTGCACCACCGAGCCCCCTACCGCAATCCCGCTGGCGTCCGCTATCTGCTCAAGCGGGCAAGAGCCATCAGCAGCCGACGCCTCATCGAAGGCCGCCAGGCTGATATGGTGGCTCATCATCTTCTTGATGGCCTTGAAAGCCTTGCAGCCGGCAGTGGTGCCTGTCCCCAGGCCACCTTCCGGAAACTCCGCTCCCGGTTTCTGCCATTGGCCCAAAACCTTAGCAGCATGGCCATATTCCGCTGGCAGATAGCCCCGAAGCCAGTTCGCACACCCAAGGAATTGCTGGATGTGGAGCTTTTCCTTAAGCGGCGGGAAATCCACGACCGCTTGGCATCGCTCCTCGTCGGGCGCACTCCCGTGCCGCCCGATCCGGTGCCCGAGGAGCTTACCCTCTGACACACAGATCTCAGCCTTGGCGACACCAAAGGAGAACCCAAAGAGGATGCTCTTGTCGAGGAAAGCTTCCAAAGAGACCAGGTGATCGAGAAGGTGCGGGCAAGCACCCTTGTGCCTCGCACCCATATCCTCCCGCAGCTTGTCGTAGTAGTAGTCGGAGGGAGGTTCCTCGATCATCTTCTCAATGTCGGCCGATTCCACTATGTGGTACACCGGCTCGTTCCTAGTGTCCACTCTGGAACCACTAGTGACGTCTCGGCCGTGGCTTCCTCCAAGCCCCCTCGTAGCGGAACCCGCATCCCATCCTGCCCAACGCGGCCCCGTCTTCGTCCTGAAGACCGCGAGATCGGACGTGACGGGCACGGTCGACCAGTCGACAGACTCGGGCCAAAGCCTGAGGTCCCTAGTCTGCCACAACCGCCACGGGCCGCCAGAAGACTTCAAGAGGCAAGTCTCGTACGGAAGCCTTTCGACATCCGGCCGATTCTCCGGGTCACCTTCCTGGGGCCTGCCGCTCCAAAGGCCAGCCATTCCTCCCTTCGTCTGCCACCACTGGCCCTCAGTGGGGATGGAGGAGAGGAAGGACACGGCATCCGGATCCGTAACCACGGACTCCGTGGCCCAAGGCCCTCCTAGGACCGTGCTTACGGCGGCAAGGGCGAAAACCGCCCCAACCCTCAGGCCCTTACGCCAACCCCTGCTGTGCGAGCATGCGCCGCAGCCTTGCAGGCCACAGACGGCGGTCCTCTCGGTGGACCCGCACGCAAAGCATCCAGGGAAGGTCGAGTCTTCGGCAGTGCCTAATCCGCAGTTCCCACACGGGTCACCACTCGCGTCCGTAAAGAGGGTCTCAACCCCTCCGCATTCACACGCGGTGGTCTGCGCGAGCCCGGTCCGGACCTCGCCGACGACGGCACCCGGAGAGACAGTCGTGTCCTCTTCGGCTACCAGCAAGATCGAACCTTCCTCGGCTCCTGTGGGCCACAGCCCAGGCACTGCTTCGCAGTTGGCGGACTCTACCGGGAGGACAGCCTCCGTAAGGGAGCCATCCTGGCCTCCACTGCCTTCCCTCTTCACAGGTGCGATGACCCCATCTCCGGCCAAGAGCTCCAGCGGGTTCTCCCCGCTGTACCGGAGCAGGTCCCTGCCTCCGGTACCCGGCTCAAAGCACAGAGCACCGTCGAGACTAGAAAGCCTGGACTCGAAGGCGTAGGCGCGGTCCTTCCGCGACCTACTGTAGTCTTCGCACCTGGGGATCTTAATCCCAAGGGTTTCCAGGGAGTGGCAGTCAGGAAGGGGCTTGAAGCCCAAGCCCTGCCGTCCCGAGCAATCCAAGGCGCGGCCGCCAAGGATGAGCCCATGCCAATCCGAGGTTCCTTTCGCGGCTATTTTACAGCGCACGAATATCTCTGGACCCTCGCTGCAGTTGTCGGGGGAGAGCCCCTCCAGAAAGCGGACTCTCAGCACGACGGCCCCCTTCAGGGGCACCGGCTTCCCTGCAGCGATCCCATGGACGAACTCCGGATGCACCCAGCGTTCGAACTTCACGACAGGAAACCTCCGGTCCTCCGTGCCGATCCCCAAGGCAGCAGCCCGGTTGAGGATCCCACAGAGGAGTTCCTCCGTGATGTGGTTCGAGCCTGCACACCCGTCCAGCATGCATTCCACCATGCCGTCGATGACCTGCACGACTGTTCTGTACTGGTACCCCCCGACCTCGTTCTCGCAGAGGTGCCACCAGTCCTGAGGCAGCTCGTCCAACGAGCTGAACTTCGACGACGAGCTCTTGGCAAGCGGGAAAGCGGAGGAGTTCGCCGCAACAACCGTGCCAGCGCTCCCAATCTGGATGGAGAGCGTAGCGAAGGGATTCACCATCCCGGCGCCACTCGGGGCCGCCCAGTTCGAAGGCAACGCGGCTCCCCCAGTGGCGGGAAGCGAATGGACCATGTCACAGTCCGCTCCCTTACGGCACGACCCGTTCTTCTTGAAGAAAGGGCAGATAGTCCCTGGCGGCTTCGCGCCCGCCTTGGACTTCGCCTTGGGCTTGGCCTTGGCCTTGCCTTTGGGCTGCCCTCCGGGTCCACCCTTGCCCTTGCCCTTGCCCTTCCCCGGCGTTGTCGCCAGGGTGGACGCGTCCCGCTCCTTCTTGGCCGCGAGGGCCTTTTTGCGGAGCTCCTTGTCGTGCGAGTAAGGGCACGCGTCCCCTTTTGGGCAGTTCCCGTGGTCGCGGAAATGGAAACAGATAGGCTTACCTTTTCCATTTCCTTTCGGACCAGCGGCAAGCGTGGAAGAGGCGGCCGCCTTGGCCGCGGCCTTAGAAGCCTTGAGCTCCGTCCTCAGCTTCTCGACCTCCTTCCGCGCGGCGGACAGGGCTGGGTCTTCCGTCGAACCTGCGTACACGCTATTAGCCGTCACCCGATGCGCAGCCTCACGCTGCTCATATTCGAGGACGACCTTATGCGCTTCTTCCCAGGTCGAAGGGCCTCGAAGCCCTGCGGATGCGCCGTCGCTAGGCCACAACCGCTTATCACCGCGGATCTCCTTCTGGAGATGTGGAGGCATCTTGCGCAAGTAGCTTAGGAAGAGCTCCCTCGCTGTCTTGCCAAGACCCACACTCTCCAGCTCCGCGATGGAGGCCTCAAACAGGGGCTCGAACTGGTGCCCTGTGAGACGGCCCTTAGTGAGGGCGACGTGCTCCGCGTCCACCCTCATCTCCTTCTCTTCTCGGCTCTCGCCGAAGACAAGGTGCCGCTGCTTGATCCTTTCGTAAACGGCTTGGGGATTCTCAGTAACTTCCCCGGTCTTGGAGGCAGCCTTGTACACGTTAGTAAAGGTCTTAAGCCTCGAGCCGCGGCAGCGAGCACGAAGGGCGATGAGTTTCTCCCGGAAATTCATCCCCTTGCAGTTGTTGGCAAGGCCACAGACGTCCTCGAACTCTTCGTAGAACTGGACCACGTCCCGGATGTCGGAGCGATCGTCGGTGAGCGAGGGCCATTGGAGGTCCGTCTTCACGGTCGTGATCGACGTCTGACCTCCGCGAGACGCCAAGGCCTCCTTGAGCGCCTCGGTCTGGGCCGCCAAAGCTGCAGCGAGCTCTCCGGCTCCGCCGCTGGCGGAGTGAGGCTCGCCGGGCTTATCCTTCTTAAGCCCTTCGAGCTCTATCTCCAGAGCCGCAAGGCGGGACTTCAGGGGTGAGTCCCCCGGACCAGGTTGCGGATCCTCAGGGATCGCGAGCTGAAGGTCCACCGGGAGAGGCGCCGGTGCTCCGGACTTAGAGCCCGACTCCGCAACGGCGCCCGTCCGGGCCGCCAGGGCCGGGACAGAAGAAGGAGTGCTCCAAACCTTCTCGGGATCGCCGCTGCTCTTGCCTCCCAGGGCCAAGATCAGCTCGCCGAGGCACGAGATCTCCTTCTCGACCTCCTCTCGGTCTTCCGACCCAAGAGAAACCGCGGCAACGGTAAACCTGGTGCGCAGGGCCCGCACCATCCTGGCAGGGTGCCAGTCACCTCCCATTTTGCCGTATTCCTCGGCAAGGATGGTGGCCTTGGTAGTGATCTTCTCAAGATCCTCCACCGTGACCTCTGCCTGGTGCGCCTTCAAGGCCACAACCAGCCTTGAAACCCGCGTCAGGTAATCCGCGACCGGTTCCTGGTCGGGACGGTAGAGCTCCCGCAGGTCCGCCTGCAGGGTCTCCGCCGTGACGGGACCACCCGTCCCAGCAGACGAGGGAGGCCCGGAACGGGCCGGGCCGCCGGCCACCGGCGAGAGAGCAAGCGCACCAACACGGCGCGCCGTCTCGGCCACGTCCGCCGGCGCAGCGGCAGGACGCGGAGCCGGTACCCCGGCCTCCGGCAGAAGCTCTTCAGAGCTGGGGCCCGGATCGCCATCCTGAGCACCCGGGCCCGCTTCCGCAGCTGGAGCTTCCTCATCTTCCTCTTCATCTTCTTCCTCTTCCTCTTCGGCATCGAAGTTGTCGTAGAGGAATTCCATCGTCTCCTTCCACAGACGCTGTTCATCTGCTAGCGTCGTGGATCGTCCGTCCTTCTTCTTGGTGGGACGGGACCCCGTTTCCTTACGCCAACGGAGCCAGTACATAAAGGGCATCTTCTCCGGGTACTCCACTGACCCATCCTCGATGCACCTCAGCAACGTGGCTCCTTCCGGCTGACCTGCGACCTCAGCGCTCATGGTCGCCTAGCGAAGGAGAGAGCCCCGTGCCACACAGGACCACGGCCTCAAGGCGCACGACAAGCGCGCCTTCGAGGCCACGTTAAAAGATTGCGGCGCAGCAGCCGCCTGGGTGGCCGTTTCCCAGAACAGCCCCCAATTGTGGAGAACGGAAACCCAAAGGGGCAGCACGCACCCTCGTTTTCCGTCCAAGCAGAAAGTCCAACGACCGTGACAGGTCGAACGTCCGCCCAGGACGGGCTGCGCGCAATTGCGTCGCGGCAACGAGAAGCTACCAACGACACACTGCCGTGCTCACTTGAGCCAAAAATGTTATGAATACGAATTACAGAAGAGCATGCATAAAAGCATACAGCACAACAGCCAGCCCGCAGACTATGTACAGTTACACTACGCTTAATTTGTTGCACACATATGCAACCCTAATTCTCAATTCAGACGGCTCAGAATTTGTGTGGTGCTGCCTTGAACAGAACAAAATAGGATTCAGACATGAGCATCGTGTGCATCATGAGCTGCATCTGCACCTGTGCCTGTGTGTCTTGCGTGTGCCTGAGTATACAGCTTCTTCTGGAGCTGCTGGCTAAAGGATTTTGCTGCGAAGCTTGTCTAGGGCTACCAATATGGTAGTGGCCGAGCTACTACAATGGGGAAGCCCTTTGCCACTAGTGCTCCTGACACTGCTGCTGCAGTACCACCCGCGCTTGCATCACAAGCAGGACCTGAATGTCACTGGCCTTGAACCCTGAACTCGATCCCTCAGACTATAGGATGCATTCTCGATTACTATTGAACCCAAGCCCGAAGCCCTAAACCCCTACCTAAAGCTATATTCCTCCGCGCATCTCGCCGCAGGATTATGACTTCGTGGAGCTCTTCTCTGGTGATGGGGAGGTGAGCAGCAAACTCCGGCAGGAGCATGTCGTGATGCAACCTTGAGTTTGTGGGGGCTTGTCTATGTGTGTGGCTGTGGGTGTTTTCTTCTGAGATCAGGAGGGTTTGGCTGGAGCATCGTTGGACTTGAAAGACAACCCCACGGCTTTCGACATGACTACGGATGTGGGCTTCGCTCTGGCTCTCAATTCAGTACTTCGGCTTCGGGCTGGTGGTGTATTGGTGCTGGCCATATGTTGTGAGAGCTTCTCAATTATGCCCCTTGGTTTTAGGATCTGTGTATGTATTAACTGTGCAAAATAGTCCCTCCGAGTCCCTAGTCCTACTACTACTGGAGCTAAGGAGTCGAAACACTTCAGGCCGCACGGTGATACATCCCCATGGAAACACGGGGCTCGACTTTGTCAATAAAGGGAACCTGTTACTGGCACGTGCTGTCCTGTTGCTTCTGGTGGCGGCATGCAAAGGGTGTAGGTTCCTGCTGGAGCAACCGGCACAAACCTGCCTTGCCGACCTTCCCCGATGGAGCTGGTTTGTTGATCGAGTTCATGTTCCTAGCCCACTTTAATTGGTTTGTATGACAGACCGCTATATCTACACATACAATCCCCAGTGCATTCTTATACCATCCCAGGTTCTGCGTGGTTACTGGTACATGGGCAAGTTTGGTGGGCCTTCTCCGAAGAGGCATGTCGCCTGGAGTAATGACGAGGCCTTTATTCGGGAATTGATCGCCCGTGGTGGCTTTATGTCTGTTTCCGAGCGCAATGCTCTAGGGACAACCAAGCTGGTCAAACGGGGCCACAAGAATGGGGTGCCGACTTTCACTGGATGTAGAAAGCTTCTGAAGAACAGCCAGTCCCTCGATTGCAGCATTACATCAAGAATTGCAGAGTCGTGATTCTTGCATAACAATTAAGCAAATTCTCGATCACCCTAGGCGCTACACAGACCGATTTGGGCATACGATTGTGGATATGTTTCGAAGCCGCCAAGGAGCAACTCGCCTTTTCAGCCTCGGATGTCTCTCGATAAACTAGTTCTGCCTGATGATCATCTGTGTGTAAGGTGGAAGTGGCTGGACCCAAAGCCCCCCGGAACATCGATTGGAGCCAGAGCGATTACGAGCTGTTCCGAGATCATCTACATGAAATGAAGGATGACCTGTGTCAGGATGTCGCTTGTTCTGAATCGTGATTTCTATTGTTTCGCTGGTCGCTCACTTAACTTCCGCTCTTGCTTTAGCTCGCTTTCTCTCTCTCTTTCTCTCGCTCTCTCTCCCTCTCCCTCTCTCTCCCTTCTCTCTCTGTCTCTCTCTGTCTCTCTCTCCGTCTCTCTCTCCGTCTCTCTCTCTCTCTCTCTCTCTCTCTCTCTCTCTCTCTCTCTGTCTCTCTCTCTCTTTCTCTCTCTCTCTCTCTCTCTCTAGATCACTCTCTCGAGATTTGATTTCCCCGCCAAAAACAAACAAAGCTGCAATACTCGGCTGCCTCTCGAGGCCAATTTGGCGGCTGTCATCCGGTACGTTGGTGGCTGCAGACAGCTGAGCTGCACTGGCCATTGGGAAGCTTGGATCTATATGGTGAATATACTAATATGTATATTGGACACTAATATATATTTATATATATTACTAATATATTTTACTGCCTCTATATGTATATTATAGTATATTGTGACTACTGTTGCTTAAGCAGGTTCTCGCAATTCACGGCGTTCACGCCGAGCTCTCCTTCAAGCTATTTGGGTCTTGGGTCGTTTCATTTGTAGGCATATATATTCACTAGTGAGTTGTTTTCCAGGCTGTTCTCGGAATTCTCGTTGTTCATGTGTTCGTTCTCGGAATTCTCGCTTGGTTCTCGTTCAGTTGTGTGTTCTCGGAGTTCACGGTTGGCTTGGCACCAGAGGTCCATCATGATTCTTAAACTCCTGTGCCCATACCCTGCAACCTCACACAATTAATTCTATATATCCCATACCCTCAACCCGAAACTCCATAAGCCCCAAGTGCATATATAGCCTGTACACAACCAGGAACCCATTAATCTCTTATAGTGTCTCACGGGGTGTGTGCATTGCTGGCAGGGCTACTGGGTATCACATATGTGTATATATACAGATGTATATTAGACTTTTAACAGCTAGGAATCTCAACACATGACATTTAATATGTGCTGCAGGGTGTGTCCGATGAGACTAGTATATAGGTACAGGGGCAGAGTGTGGTCAGGGTCGAAAGTCGAATAGATGTGTACATATACTATATTACAGACTGCATCCCACATATCAATGGCTGCCGGCAACTAAGGGCGAGTTGCTGCTGAAGATTCGAAAGCAACCGGCTGGCAATTGGGTATTGTTTGCTTCGTCCTATCTCTCCCTGGATTCACCTGGATCTCCCTGGTTTCCCTTTTGTCTGGCTTTGCTCCGAATTAGAACCTTGCAAGTTCTTTGGGCCATCCCCTCTTGCTCTCACCTCCAATCTCTCCCTGAAGTATGTTCCCAAAAAGCTTAAGGCTCTGAACTTCACTCTCATGTTTCTTGAAGAGAGAAGAGACAAAGAGACGGAGAGAGAGAAAGACAGAGAGAGAGAGAGAGAGATAAGCAGAGAGAGAGAGAGAGGGATATATGGAGATTTTAAGCCGTGAACAAAGTGTGCCCCGAGCAGGAGAGAGAGCCAGATACAGATAGATATAGAGAGGGAGGGAGTGGATAAAGAGATAGATAGAGGAGAGTCCGGGGGAGAGGCAGAGAATGAGTTCAAAGTAGCGAGGCATGCTCGAGAAATACATACCAAGGCACATGGTGCAGGAGCCCGGTGGTGCACAGTTCCTGGCTGAACGGCTAGCAATGATAGCTGCGAAGCTTTCTGCAGAAGCATAGTACTATTCATGTTGTTGGGGCAGCTGAGCACTCATTATCTGTTCAAGGCCATTCGAAGCAGGTTTGGGGGTCTTTACACCAAGTATAGTCCTTCTGTGCTTTGGAATGATCCGTTCTCGCACAAGAAAGTAAGCGTGAACCAGCGTGCCCTGCAAGATATATAGCGTGAAACGCCAGGTAAAAAGCGTGAACGGCGTGAATTCCGGAAATTCGTATTTTCTAGGTGCTCGATGCTTCATAAAGAGGCTTCTGGCATAATTCAAGGCTAGTGGTGCCTGGTCTGAGGTATATCACATGCTCAGCCCTCTAATTACAGTATCAGTGAGATCCGAGCGCTGGTGCCAAAACATTGGGATTGGCCGAATCATGTTCTAATACTTCAAGAATCCAGAACAGCTGTGATGCTTAATGTAAACTCTATATGGCAGGTCTGGGTCGGGATGTTCATGTGATAGTTCTGTAATAGTTACACTGTGCAGAATATCCAGCATGGCTGTTGGTCAATCAGTGAACATCTATGAATCTATGCGAGCTCGGTTTGATCAAGGATTCAGGTCCGCCAGGCCCAAGTGGCTTTGTGATCATGGCACCGGCCCACAGCAAGGCTGGAAGTTCGAGTGGCAGTGCTTCGTCCAGCAAGGAGCGAAGCCAAAAGCTTAAGGGTGCCCTTGCAAGAGGGAACGCCCTGAGGAAGCTCAAGAAAAACCCTCAGGATGAAACCATATCCTTGGATACACCCCTGCTACCGGACAACAACGACATCACACTGGGTTCGCTCATGCAATCCGAAAGCCTCAGCTACGCTCAAGCCATTGAAGTCTTTCTTCAGTTTGAGTTTGAGAATCAGCAAGAGAAGAACAATGAGCTTGAGGATGAGGAGCTTACGCTGCCAGCTGCAGTGAGGAAGCCCAAGGCCAAGGCAGCACCGCCAAAGGATCCCAAGCAGGACAAGGAAACCCCTTCCACCAAGCGCAAGGGCCAGGACCCCGCAGAGAACCCAACAAGCAAGAAAAGCAAGGGCCCCACAGCCGACGCAGCCGAAGCCGACAAGCCAGCATGCAAAACAAGCAACAACTCCAAAGCTGAGGCCCCAACAGAGGCATCGACAACTTGCACTGAGAAGACAAGAGGCAAGAAAAGCAACAGTGCCAAAGCCCCCTCGGAGCCAGTGTCCACAGACCCGAGTGAGATGAAGCAGAAGGAGAAGAAGAACAAGGCCAAGAATAAGACTCCCAAGCCTACAGCTCCTGAAGAAGAGGCGCCCGAAGACACAGAACATCCCGAAGCAGCAGCTGAACCCGAAGCCCCAGCCCCAGCTGTGACAACCAAGAAGCTGAAGAAGAAAAAGAAAGCAGCTGCAACAAACCATGCAAGCTCAGGCGTTACAAGCCAGGACCCTGACACTGCAGAGCATGGGAATGACAAGAAAAGGCCAGCAGCAGCAGGAGCCAATGCATCGGGATCGAAGATCAAGAAGCTCAAGGCACTGGAGGATTTAGCGACAGCCGAGGCAGAAGCAGCCGAGGCTGTTTCGGGCAAGCAGCTAGAGGAGCAGCTAGATGATGATCTTGCGAACATGATCAAGTGTATCGATGAGGCCGATGAGGTGGCCCCTGGAACCCCACCGACCAAACAGAACCGCCGCCGTCACAGTAAGAAGCGCCCAGCCACCCCAAGCGGGGCCCCGAATGAAAGTGAGGCTGAGACCGGTGATGATGGTGATGGTGGTGATCGAAAGGAGGCTCCGGAGGAGCCGTGGTCGCAGGATCGGCAGCCGGATGATCCGGAGCTGCTGAAGACGGGCTGGCAACTTGTTGTCTATTAAGCTTATTACAGCCTACCCCAAGCCATGTACCACTAGTGAGGCTGAAGGCTGCAAGGTTTGATCTAAGTTGATGGGTTCAGGATTTTTGGGCTTCCAACACTTACTTGACTGTGTGAGTTTTCTGTACTGACAGTTCAATGCATCTGCAATATTCAGTTTACCAGTAGTCTACGACTATATCATGTATTGATTGCCGAACAAGTCCTTTGAATCCCACCAATGAAATGGTACCGAACTGGAAAACAAAGGTCTTGTCTCAGCCTCGAGCTGGGTGAGAAGCAGATCGACAGCAGCAACCCGCCAGTGGACAACGCGAGCACGATCATCAACGAGAATGCCTCGGTGACCGAGCTGATCGAGTCGCTTTTTAGTTGCACTCAGACAGTATATATACACATGCATGTGCGCACGCATGTGTATATATATACACACACATACACATACATTCATACACATATACATATACATATACATATACATATACATATACATATACATATACATACACACACCATAACATAGCATACACCCGAGCAATCTACGACATGCAATTAAGTGCATCACATGTATTAATACCACACGCACATACATACATACATACATACATACATACATACATATACATGCATGCATGCATATGCATACGTACATATACATACACACACACATGCGTGGGGTGTGTTCATGCAAAACACTTATTCGATGTGGCATGATGTATTTTGAGTTGGTTTGCCGTTGATGTTGTGGCTGTTGCTCTTGGGGTCGGTGTTGGTGCTGCTGCTGTTGTGGTTGTTGTTGTCGTTGCTGTTGTTGTTGCTGTTGTGGTTCTGTTAGTGGTTGGTGTTGTTGCTGCTGTTGCTGTGTGCTGTTGTTGGCTCAGGGAGTACGGCTTTGCATGCAGGGGGGGAACATGAATTGTGTATGCTTTCTCACTGCTTTGTGGTTGTAGTGTGCACGAAAGCAGCACAATGCTCTTAAGCCCAAGCAGTACGGTTTTAGGTCTTTGCGTTTATTAGCTTCAGGGCTTGTGGCTCAGGGCTTAGGGATTACAGACTACGGGCTTTAAGGTCTGGCTTGGTGGGGGTTTTGAGGCTTGAATTTCAGGGTTTTAGGAATACTGCTTTGGTGTTTTTAGGCTTTTGAAGGCATCGAGTATGAAGCCTAATGAGGTTTGGGGGAGGGGGTGTTGGGTATACTCCGACATCCCCTGCAATATAAGTTAGAATGAATGCATGGACATAGGATTGTTGCTTCAAGAGCAAGGCTCCGAAATGACTCTGAACTCTCCACACACAACTCCTGAAACGAACCCGACACCCTGTGCCTTGACTTCCCGCAGGAATCTAGTGATGCATATAAGATCTATAAATGGGTGTCGCGGGGAAACCACCCCAATCGAGCAGTCTTGGGCTTATGGAACCTAAGGTTGGGGGCATCGGCTTCGCAGGTGACCTCTAACCAGGACCTTGGGAACCTCCTAGCCATGGTCGGGCAGTTGCAAGCGCAGCTGCAGAAGCAGCAGGCGGAGAAGAAGCAGGCAGAGAAGCCTGCTGAGGAGCCCGATTCGGACTATGATGGTCTAGCTTGGGATGAGGGTCAGGAGTGTGAAGCAGAGGCCGCGGACATCTTGAGTGCACAGTCAGAGGTTAGTACCGAAGCAGAGAAGAAGAAGAAGGAAGCCGATTCCAAAGAGGCTGCCCTGCAACGCCTCCGCTCGACCCACAACCTGAATCCTGCCCCTTCTGCTGCTGCTCCTACCAGCATGCCTGCGCTGCCTGCTGCTAACCCTTCGGATGCTGCCCCAGCACCTCCGCCTGAAATCAACTCGAAGACCCACAAGAAGGAGTACATGAGATTGGCACCTTGGATTGCAGGACTAGTGCTGCACAATAAGTTGTAGCCACGCGAAGCTGGATCGCATGGTTTTCTTTTAAGGGCCGGCTCATGAACAATGGCACAATCACTGCCACCAGCTATCCGAGCATGCATGCCCTGGCAAATGGGACGACGAAGGAGCGGAAGCTTTAACTTTTCATAATCCATGCATGTACTGCTTCACCTAGTGACTCGACCCTCGTATGTTGATGAGGAGCGAGCAGAGCTATTGCGACGTTGGGTTCAGTCCCACGAGAACATCGCTGCTTGCGAATCTTTGGTCAAGGCGACCCGTCGTTCGAATCTGCGGGGGCAAAGAGTGGTACAATTGGTGGCTGTAAAAGACATGAGCAAAGCACCATACAATTTCAGTGAGTCCCTCGGCAAAACCTGGCTAGCGTTGCTACTGCATGCTTTCTGCTGTTTACTGTTTGGCCATGCCTGTATATCTGCCTGCCAAGGAGAAAAATTGCCCACATCATTGCTCACCAGCAGGGAGTGGAGGCTCCCAAGATCATCATTAGCATTGTGTGATGAATTGTTATTGGGGATCTTCTGCTTCCTATCCTTACTGAGGACCGCGATGCTCCAGGCATCGTGGAGGAGACCAAGTACTGGGTGACCACTGCCGAGACAAGGACAGACACCCTGGATGTCTCGCCACCTAGTTGGCACATCATGTGTTAGAGCATCATGAGCATGGCTTTTGTTGCATCATGAGCAAGCTTGCCCAGTCCTGACAGTGTACAGCCAAGGCATGAGCATTCCATGTCGGTGAATGCCACGGCCTCCCCTGATGATATGTACAACATCTTGAATGGCCCCACTGATCCTTCCCTCCTTGCACGCCCGAAGGCCAGTGCAGGTCCGACGCCGCTTTCAGGAGATGTCTTGAGAGCCTACGACGGGTTCAGGGCAGAGCTTGCGGCTGCAGGGGGTGTTGAATCCTCAGCCCCTTCTGGTTTCTTGTTCGCATCTAGGATTAACTTTCTCGTTTCAAGGTGGTCAACCAGTGAGCTGATAGGTGCATATAATGAGGGCCCCCAAGCACAACCTCTTGTTATGTAATCAAGCCCCTTCTGTCGCTCACTTTGTGTCCAAGCTAAGCTAGCAAACTGCACCTAAATCACCCATATCTTATAAACCCCAACTATACCATGTAAAACCCGCAACCCAATGCTTGTGTACTTGCACTCCCAAACTGTATACTCACCGATTGTAAACTCCAGGACCATGAAGCAACTAATATATTCGACCCTATATGAACCCAAGCCCTTGCCAACAACCCCACAGTATGAAGATATCTAGCCCAACCCAGGACAGCTCAAAACCCAGACCCATATACTGCAACACTTAATCTCAGACCCGAACCCTAAACCCATACCACTCTCTGAGGCAGGGGAGGCGGAGCGCGCAGTGTGGTATCGAGGCGCTCGAACAAGTCGGCTGGCAGCCGGGGTGCATCGCAGAAGGTGCCGCTGAATGAGGAGACCTTTCGTACGGATGGGGAGAAGCATGACCGCTGGAGTCACCTAATTGCACATAATGGCTCTATGTTCTCTTCAAAGCTGATGATGAAGCTAGCTGATTGGGCAGATATGGGTGCGATAATATTTATGTCAGGTGCTGAGATGAAGAAGGAGATCTCGACCATCTCTGGGATCCTGTTGGATCTGCCGGACGATGACCAGCTGAAGGATGACTTGGGCAACAGCCAGACAAAGCTGATCAAGTTGGCTAAGAAGCATCTCGGCTCTGTGCACTCGATAATATTGTCTGGGAGTCTACTACTTTAATCATTTGGACGTCATGGTGATTGTGAGGTTCAAGAACGCTACAACGGGCTCGGAGATGGAGCCCCTGTGTCAGAAGATCTGGGACATCGTCCCTGGCTTTGCAATAGACCCAACATGAATAAAAACCCAAGCAATCCCTAAGTATATGCCTAAAGCCATATTGCACTTTAAGTGCTCAATCTACCCCCAAACCTGTAGCCCTAATAACCCTGAACACCGAAAACTTGAAACAGCCCAGCACCGATATCTAAAAGCATTTAAACCCGGCCGAAAATGCATTGTCTTCCATGGTGTCCAAGGGCTCGGGTTCAACCCAATAACAATGCCCCCAAATGGCTACAGCCCATTTACTCTACTCCTAGGATTTGGACTACTATCTATGACAGGCTAGGAGGTTAAACGCTAAGATAAGCCTCAGATGTTGCTAAGTATCCTATGTTGGCCCTGATTGGATTCCCCATATCCGAGGTCAACGAGCTGAAGATTTTAAAGGGAAAGGCCAAAGGCCTTATCGCCGAGCTCAAGAAGAGAGGGTGATGTGGCAGCATGTGCATTGACATATCGGCCGTGACTATGTGAGCCAGCATTCCGATGCTACTTTTGATAATGTAATACCTAGCACTAGTTTCATGTCCTCATCTGCAGATACTTCATGACACGTTTGATTAAAGGATTGTGCGATGTATGTGGCCTGGCCTATGTGCATCTGCCTGGGTAGCTTCAGTTCTCTGCTGCCCTATGCAGTGAGAGAATGTTCCGACCATGGCATGATCGATACATGCTGTGCTTCTGCGAAGAAGGGGCACCTTAGACCCATGGTGCTGACTACCACGGCAATATGCTGTGCTTTTGCAAAGACGGGGCACCTTAGACCCTGGTGCTCACTAGTGTTCCAAGCTTGGGGAAACCAATCGTGATTCCTGCTGTCTCCGAAAATATACGAGTCTTGCATCGATCGACAGCCGCTTCAATGCCTATATGGTATATACCGATCTCATAGTACAACCTCGCTTGCGCAGACGTGGAGCCGGCTTCGTCGTCCAGGAGGGTGACCACGCAGTTGGACAAACGGAGCCTTGTTAGCAATGGTTTGTGAATCCTATATGAGTAGCCAGGAGCAGTGGCCTGCTCTTTGGTTTGGGGGTTGTGTTTGCCTCAGCTCATGCACATCGACTTGTGTTTTTGATCAGTTCATGTATATTGCCTCCCAAGGAACCCTAGCTGAAAACCGGGAGCTAAGGCTTGCGGAAGCTGTTTGTGAAGGACAATCCTCCATCACACTTGGGTGTGAGCTTGGTGTCGCGGCTAAAATGTGTTTAAGGGTTTCGAGCCTAATTTCTAGGGTATGTTTGATGGGTGCTATACTGCTATAATCTCTGTAGAAACCTCCGGAGGTGATATCTATGGTAGCAATGCCCTGGCTGGTTTTGGGTCGCGGGCTCTGCGCGAAAACGAGTTCCATCAGAGAATCCGAGCTCTGGGTGTTGCTCATCAGTTCGATATTTCGTGGAAGAATGTGCCGGTGCTGAAAGAAATACCTGGGGAAGATGATGTCATGGCTATCGAGCCCTGGCCCTTGATTCTGCCCAGCACCATTGCCTCCTACCAGCACTACGGGGCTCCTATCAATAACATTTATGACTGTATCCTACCTATCTGCAGGGCTTCTGCGCTGGAACAGTTCCTGAACCGGTAAAGAAAACCCAATGTTACTCGCAGACATCCCTAATATACAATTGTATAAATTAATCGAAACTGCAAAATTAAACCACATCAATATAAACCCAAATGCGAGGTTAGAACGCTGCTGTCCACTGGCTATTCATCCTGTTTGGGGCCTTTGGAACACTTGGAGCAGTATTGGACAGAAATGGCCGGGCAGCTGGAGTCACCACCTCTGGCATCGCAGTGGAAGACCACCATTCCTTACTGTTTGTGGGGGGATGAGGGTACCATCAAGAATTCTACATCATGGATGCTTGGAACTCTGTGGCTAGTCGAAGTCTAGCAATAAACCTTTCACGATCTTATCGAGATTGCTAGTTGTAGGTACTTCCACCGCTGCTTTTAGTGTGTTTGTTAACCCTGGCCAAGGATGTTCGACTTGTCGCCATACCGGACCAACAGCAAGGCTTCAAGATATCTCATGTACTCTATCCCAACCTACGCCTACTGGTTTGAGGAGCCTGAACACATCAATGCCACATTGCAAGCAATACTGCAATTGGTGGTTGACGATTTGAACAGTCTGGCCACCTCTGGATTGCAGATTGGGGACGATGCTTCTTGATATGACTCTTGCAAGATGTAATTATCTCTTCAGTAAGAACATAAACATATGTAAATGAAAACATATGGATATCAGACTTTCCCCCATATACATATGCACCTGCATCTTTATCCATATCTACATATCTTGTTCTATTTCTATATCCCTGTTTACCTATAACTAAGCTATATCTCTCCCTATACCTATGCCCCCTGCTATTTTAGGCTATATACCCTATATACCCGATACCTATACCCATACCTACGAAACCTAACCGGAGGTTCGATACTGTTCTGTCAATGGCTGAGGTTTTCTATTTCCGCTGCGTGGCCTACAAAGGTGATATGAAATACCTTGTCCAATCCTTGAATTTGCGGCGACATGCTACAAAGGAGGAGGCCAGTGAACCCGTTACAACCCCCCCCTAGGACTGGCTATGTGAGCTTTTAAAACTAATGCACCTAGGCCATAGAAGCATAGGATTTGGGACCTTCGGGCTATCTTTAGGGCTCCTGCTAGGTTGTACATGCATGCTAACAAAAACGGTGCCTGCATATTTGGCCCTGTTCAGATTTGCTTCCGATGTGCTGCCACCAAGGGCAACCAAGACCTTGCTTGCTGCTACACCGATGTTAGCGACAATGCCGCATGGAGGTATCAGAGCATTGGTCCGATGTGGAATGTAGCTCCGGCGATGTCTGGACTGGTTGGTTTTTCAGAGAAGCTCATTGCTCTAGATTTACTCCATGTCTTCCATTTAGGAGTGGCCCGTGATCTTTGCGGAACAGGATTCAAACTTCTATGCAAGAACCGTGATGTTTATTCGGGCAGCAAGATTGAAAAACGTCTGGCGCAACTCATGAGCGACCTCAAAGGCTGGTGTAAAGCACATGGTCAGGTGCTCAGCTTGACCAAAATGAACAAAGATACGATCAAGTGGAAATCTGGAGAATGTCCTGAACTTCGAGCGAAGGGGGCAGACACATTGGCGTGTTTGCGCTTTTTATGTGACAAGCTCCATATGGTACGACTGGCAAAGTACGAAGGCCTTGTTGCTTGCACTTGGGCTGCCGTGCAATTCATCGGAGTTCTTTCGCATGCTTCGCTTTTCATGACTGACTCGGAACGCAGCACAGCCGTGGTGACTGGCCGTTTGTTTGTGCGATCATATATATCGCTGGCCAGTGAAAGCTTGGAGCTCGGGGAATTTTTCTTCAAATGTCGTCCGAAGCTTCATGGCCTGCTACACATCGTTGAGGATATTGAGGTTCCCGGGGCATCTCGCAATCCATTTTGCAATGCTACATTCGTCGATGAAGATTACGTGAAACAGACTTTGATCGTAAAGCGCCGGGTTTCTTACAGGAAAGCCTCTTTGAACGTTCTCAAGCGATTCTGCGTTATCAACAAATCAGCTTTGGACAAGCTTGCAGCCAAGTCTCCCTGATCGCACAAAAGAGATAGCCGGCTGTCTCTGCTGCAGCGCTGCGGCTCTGCTGGGGCTGAAGGGGCCGGGTTGCTGTCATTTTGGTGCAATTTCCATTCGTTTTGTCATCGTGTGGAACTTACGACTTGCAACGGCTTTCGTGGGGGCTCCATTTGTGGTTCCAGGTCTGGTTTCGATTTCGGGGTTATTGGTTACGTGGCTAATTTTAATGTTAAGCTCGGAAAGTTAACTATTATCAAGCTCTGCAATGCGAACAATAGCCAGAAATCCATACTACAACCTTACTCTTAACCCTACACTCCTTAATAAACCCTTCTTTTTTTTCAAGTGGCTCAAACCCTAAACCCTATATGTTGGCTCAAGTGTTATAAAACCCTCACCCTAATATGTTTGGCTCAAATGTTAAACTTGATTCATATTCAAGAGCTGACAGCAGCAAGCCGTACGGATGTGACCTCGAAGTACGAGTTCTACTAATTGTGGTTCAAACCGAGCATGTTCAAGCTCAGTGGCTGCACCTATTCTGATATGCGCAGATGAAGCACAATGTGAGTGAGGATTGGATCGGGTTATATTCCCTGCTTGATCCCCATGGACTCCGCCATTGCCTTCCCAGCCTTCATTGATGGCTAATTTTGCAAAGGTTTATCGGTGTGGATTTAAGAGCTATGGAAAGTGACTTAAGAAGCTAAAGTGGCTTATAACTTCCAATGCGGGATATAGTTATACCCTAAAATCGAGTTTCAAACGCTTTAACCCACATAGCGTCTTCCAGGCCGATTCTACAATAAGCGAAGCATCCAACCCGCTTACACCTGAAGCCTGACCCTCCGGACCCTCAGCTTCAGAAGGAGAGTAATCGAGATCCTCCGCCCCCTCTGGGCGAGGCTCTTCGACCCCCGTTGGCCGAAGATACACCGGTTTCACCGGCACCGAATACGCAGCACTCAAGAAGTACTTATACCCTTTGCCCTTATCTCTACCAGAAGCTGTAGCATCAAAACTCATCCCGTCCTTAAACGGTCCAGCTAAGTCACAGCTAAGAGAATACAGGCTAGTTACCTCGGCCCTCCAATGGCTTCTCTGCCTACCCTGTGCAGCTATACACACGGGGCAACCCCGAAGAAACGGAACATGATCGTTATCAGCGTGCTGCTGAAGTAGTTCTTTCTCAGAAAGCTTAGCTAGCCAAACCTTCCGCTCAGCTACGACAGCTTCACTTTCCTTCCCAGCACACCAATCCAACCAAGCCCCTTGTACGCGCGCTAGAAACCCAATGGACCACCCGAAATACTCAATGCAAGGCCTCAACTCCCCACTAGGATCACCCTTCAAATCTATACCAACTCCATGAAGTCCCTCATACAGAAACCACGAAGAGGTAGCAATCGTTGTCAGCTCCCCATTACGGCCACCAAGCAATCCCTGATCAAATGATGCGATGTGCAACCCGTACACCCCAACGAGATCTTGAACCTCCCTAAATGCCCACATAGAAGGATACCCAGCGAGCTCCGTCCGACCAATGCCGGAACCTTCCGTGAAATCAAAAGGATGCTCAAAGGTCAAGAATACAGTGGATCGATTCCCCTCGTTGTCTTTCTTAATGGCAGCAGCACTAATCCTCTTAGACGCAACCCGTAATGCCCACAAAGCTAAATCCTTGGGATCCTCGACCCCAGGTGGAGGGACCTCCTCCTCCCCCCTTTCCGCTACAGGACAGCTCATCGGAGCGCTCTCAGCATCCTTAACCGCTTGTGCTACCGCAAATACCAGAAAGAATCGGAACCACTGAACCGTTTCATCGCATACAACCCTAGACTGCTCTCCGGTTAAGCCCTCAAAACCCCAACGATCGCCATACCTACCCCTCAAAAGTTCCTGGGGACCAGAAGATTGACCGCCAGGCCAGACCGACTCTCTCGGCAATGATCCAACCAAACCACCAATCTTCCCTGAACTGGCCCACGACATCACATACTTAAACACTGGGTCACTCAGGATGTCCGACTGGTAATCCTTACCGAGGCTAATCACCCGGTCGAAACCCTTCCAGGATTTCTTGTTGGCAAACATATGAAGCAAGATACCGCCAGGCTTCGAACGCGCAACAGACCGACGAAAGCGCCGATTCCAAGGGTGAGACGAGTGATCAACATCTCCAGGGTCCAACACCGGACAAACTACCCTCCGAACACAATTATCCGGCAGTTCGGGAAACATCCCCCTGAGAAAACACTCCTGCTCCTCAATAGACGGACCCTGTTCGCCCCTGGAGCGAAGAATCTTGCATAACCAAGCCCGTGCATTCGCAGGATCAACAATCTCACTCTCCCGACAAACCGCCGCCCGTTGGGGGAAATTTCCTTTATCCTTAAGACCCTCATACTCCCGCAGCAATCTCAAGCCATCATCCCTCGGAATCAGTGGGCATCCCTTAACTACCTGTACCCGAAGCCTACCATCCCTAGGATGAGTAATCAAGCAGCCCTTCTTCTTCCAGCTCACAACATAACCCAGTTCAATTAAGTAACCGGCAGGGACTATGACCTGGCAGGGAGCCTGGCTCAAGAGAGTCCCCCTCTCATCAATGTGAAGCTCCGCAACTCCGGAAGCTAAATCAACCTGAATGGCCCTAGTACGCTCCCATTCGCCCGGCTCCGCTTGCCTTAACCCATTTGTGGCTCCACTGTCCACAAGCGCAAAATCAGGATCCGACGCACTAGCCATAGCCGACAGAAGCCAGGCCCTATCAATTGCAAGATCACCACCATCCTGAACCCTAGCAGCCTTCAAGGTTACGCCCTTAAGTAACTTCTGAGCTTCTGCCAGCAACTCCTGCTGCACCGTTGCACTCGAAGTGGCAGCAGCCTTTGGCTGCGGTGTCTGAGAAATCGAAGCTGCACTCGCTGACTCTTCAGTAACACCCTTTGCCTGCGGACCGGCCTTGGGTTTAGCTTTAGGATTGGCCTTAGCCTTAGGGGAGGCATCCGAACCACTATCAGGAACCTGAACCCGCCTATGCTCTTCCGGCACTACAGAGCATTCTGGCCTATAATGTCCCGATTGTCCGCAGGCCAAGCACCGCTTCTCCCTCCTAGCTACCGCTCGGTCGTGTTTAAATCTACAAGCATCCCCGAAGCGACACCCCACGGCGGTTGAGAAGTTTGTACACAGTGACGCGTTTTCCCCCGACCCCTTACCTTTAGCCTTGCCCTTCGGTTGTCCACCCGACCCAGAATCCCCACCCTTTCCAGTTTGCACCGCTGAAACAGAAGGACCCTTAGGCTCAACCCCCGAAGCAACCTCCGCAGAAGCAGTTGACGCAGCAAGAGCGGCCGCACGCGCCTTTTTATCAGGAGGATCCATAGTTAAAGAACCCGCTTCACATTCAGCCCGAATAAGTTTTACTAGTTGAACAACCCCATCCACGGACGGGTTATAATCGATAGCAGAACGGTGTCGAAACGCGTTTACCCTGAACCCGACCATAGGGTGAGCAGCCAGAAGCGACCCCGTAGCACCATCCACCCCTTTAAGCAAAAGGCTAGGGTCCGGTAGGGTGGCGTGTATTTCTCCTGCCCGTTGCAGCGACTGTTGCCATTGCCTCAGACCTTTTAGTGCCTCCGAAAAGCCCTTAAATACCCCAGGGTTCACCAGCTGGCTCAACAAGTGTGCTCGTTCGGTACTACCTCCAGGCTGAAACAAGCATAGAATCCTAAAAAGGATGGCCGCCGAAGAAAGCCAACGGTTGGTAACAACATCCTCCCTAACCCCCTGTGGAACAGCAGAAAGTAGCAAGCTTACAGCCCGACTTTCTACCCGGCTAAACGCGTATGCATCGAAGGTTCCCTTTACCATCGAGGGATCAATCGCCAACCTCCCCAGTGGGTCAGCCACCAACCACTTTTGATATGCTTCATTTGCAGGACCCTCCACACCAAGCCACCACGTACTTGCGTTAGGAGACAACCCCACAAGGATCTGCCGAATCTGAGCGACCCAATTCCCGCACACAACAGCTGATTGTGACAAGTCCGTCTGAGTCAGTTTCGGAAGCTCGTTGATGTATTTCGCCGGCTCTTCTGGGTTAAGCGGCCCTCTACCACCAGAGGCAACAGGCACCCCACAAGAAGCCCCAAGACCCCCAACAGAACCCGCGAAAGCCCCTCCAACACTTCCTTGACCCATACCGTGGCCACCCGTGTATCCCGGAACCGCTGAACCGCAGGGCATCCCAGAACCAACAGGCGAAGCAGCACATGGCACAGCCCAACCCAGACCACTAGGCAAAACAGGAGGCGCAGGCGCTACGCGTGGCGAGGTAGGTGGCGGTCCAGGCGGAGGCCGGATAACAGTCCCTCCAGGAGAAACCGGATAACCATCCCCAGAGACCATCAACCCCGTAGAAGGGCCCGACCTCGGAGTATGAAAGCCCGCATCACCCCTACTACTCTGACCCTGATCCTCAACCATCTGTCTGAAATCTCTAAACGACTGTGTCCTAACGTCCAGTGACAACGCGTCGCCCGGCCCTGAAAATCCGGCTTGGGAAGCACCCACATTGAGATTCCGCAGTCCAGAAGATTGGCCTGGAGCAACTAGCTCCAGCTGTCGAGATGGAACTAGACTTAAACCCCCGGCTCTCATATCCCGGTGATCATTCCCACTGGCATCCAATTGCACTCTAGGTGGCTCAGCCTGTACAGGTTGCACCGCTAGCGTATGGTCAGGACCGAAAGACATAGGTGATGCACCAGCCAAATCACCCGTATTCCTAGTACCCCCGGAATGCCAACTAGACCTCTCAACCTGATCCAACCTATCCCGGAGCAGTCTATTCTCTTCCATGATTTGAAGGAGCATCACCTCAAGCTGATCGGCCTTACTAGCTTCCGCAGGTACCAACTCCCGATGATCATCAACGCTCGGCCTTTCGGGATTACCCTGAGGCTCAGGATCCAAATCAATAGGTTGAGACACCCGTCTTGCAGTGCCAGGAATTCCAACACCCTTTCCGGTAGACCCTTCATGATCCGGCGATTGCCGAGCTCCAGCTTTAGCAGTATCGAAATGTTCTACACCATCACGACCCTTGCCGCTTGAAGCCGCGCCCGGAGACGCCACATGCTCAATCCTTGCCACCCTTGGCAGCCCCATCTGAGCTGATACAGGTTCAGAGTAGTCTGGTTCATCTTGGCGCCCTGCCAAGCTGTTATCCCCTAGCCCCGTATCGCTATAATCGCCAACCCTACGCCCATCGTCATCGAGGAACTTAGGCCTGCTCCGTGCCAAAGCCACCTCCACCCTGACCTTGTCAGAATGAAATGGACTTGCAATAGGCCCCTCATCCAACTGCGAAATAGCCCCACCCTCCTCGAGAGTTCCCGGAGAGGCCTCTCCCACATGCTTGGATTCAACACCCTCATGAGGCGCAAGATCTTGACCCAAGGCTGTTGTATAATCAGGCTCCATAGCAGAATCTCCCAACTCCGGATCACCAGCAGTCAAGTTTCTCCTACTACGGCGAAGAGCATCCATGGCTCCCGAAGGAATCTACACTAGACCCCGAACAAGTCTCGTAGCCCGTAACCTAGCCGGCTACGGCTGATAACCTACGTAATTTAAACCACCCAAACCCAGTAATTGCAATCCGAGCGGCCACCTCGATCTCCAGGGACACAAACGTCCAAACAAGTACTTAATCCGAATCCAATCCGAAGGACAAGATTGCCTGGCGACTTTCGTGATTCCCGAATGTTATGGCCTAATCGATCGCTTATCTGCAGGGCTCCGAACTTTTTCGAGCAAAAACAGCCTTCGTGTTGCGCACCTTGGTGTGTCATCCTTTGCGCAGGGAGCATCCTGATAGCGTGTTCCACGCATTTAGGGTTTAAAGGGTTCAGAAACTGTTAAGCATTATCCCCTATAACTACAACCAAGGAGTTATGACGTACTGTTTGCGGCTACAGGTAGGGATTCAGGGTTGAAGGGTTTAGGGATTTGCGGTTTCGGCTCTATGCTTTGGGGCTGAGAGCCCTTTCATGCAAGGCTGCCGGGGTTGGGGTGTGGGGCTGCAGGCAGGAGGGTCTGTTTAGGAGTGACAACCTATTTCTTGTATGTAGGACATGGTTTACGGTTTTGCCAATTTAATGAGCTTCATCCACGAAGGCTGTTGTCAGTAATATTCATTTAATTGGTGTGAGTAAGTCTCTTGATATTCGGGGGTGAGTTTCGGGCACTGAGTTCTCAAGTTAGTGACTGGGCATTCGATGCACAAGCACGTACGAGCGAGGATGCTGCGAGTTTCCGAACTCCCTATTCCTCAGCTGCCCCCTAAACCCTAAACCTTAATAGCATCAGAGACGTGCTAAAGAGCAGCTAGCATTCCGCAGGAAGCGAAGTCGAACTTAGAGGACTAGGCGAGAGCCCTGCAGGCCGTCTAAGTCCCTACTTCCTAAGGCTTCACTTGCAGCTCTGTCGCAGGCACCGTGGTATTTCGCTGGAATCAGGTGGGTCGACCTGCAATATAGGGGTCTGAATAGTCAGACAAACTCTCCTTCTCCCTCTCCCTCTCCCTCTCCCTCTCGCTCTCCCTCTCCCGCTCTCTCTCTCTCTCTCTCTCTCTCTCTCTCGCTCTCTCTCTCTCTCTCTCTCTGTCTCTCTCTCTCTCTCTCTCGCTCTGTCTTTCTTTCTCTCTTCCTCTCTATGTGCATATATATATATGTATATGTACATATGTATATATATATATATTAAATTATTAAATCTTACGTAATATGTATCCATCCATCTGTGTGTATACGTACATACATACATACACGCGGCGGCCTTGTCTATTTATCGAAGCCCCTATGCCTACCTTACTAGGATGCCCAGCACAACCCTTATTCCCTTTTTGTAGTTCTAGGTTCCTAATTATAAAGCTACCCAATACCAGAAAGGGAGCCCTTTTCATTCCCAGGTTACTGGGCATCCTACCTTAGGAACTAGAACCCCTAAACCCTAAACCCCTAAACTCCTAAACCCCTAAACCCTAAACCCCTAAACCCTAAACCGCTAAACCCCTAAACCCCTAAACCCCTAAACCCTAAACCCCTAAACCCCTAAACTCCTAAACTCCTAAACTCCTAAACCCTAAACCCCTAAACCCTTAAGGCACTAGGGCATCCTGGGACTCGAACTCTTTCCGGGCACTTCGGCTTGTGGGCAGACCGAGCTCAACTCGTTCCCGCTACTTCTCCTTAGTTTTTTGCTAATGCTCTACCTTAACCCTGAATAACCAACCTTTTTTAGGGTTCCTCTTATGATTTCTTTATATACGTTATTAAAAATGTAGGTTCTTCGGGGTTAAGGTAGTTATATTAAGTGAAGGTGTTGGGTTTAGGGTTATATAATGTCATATACTGTAATAATGTGCTATATACTATGCCTTGAGATCATACAATTATGTCCCCCCTCAATCTTCTAACAACTAGGGATCATATGTTTTGAGGGGTCTAGGCCGGTCTAGGGTCTCGGGCTCAATGCGATCCTGCAAAGAGGTTGGTTCAGGGAAGTAGCATAGAAGCCTATAAAAGATGCAGCAGCATTCCCTTATGACCCTTACAGATATCACAGAAACTCATTCCAATCATTAAGGCTCTGATCTTATGTTGGGCTGAGGTATTAGACCCAGCACCCAAACCCGCCCGAAGGGTTTAGGGTTGAGGGGTTTATGGTTTCCAACATCCTAAAATCAATAACACCCCTATGAAGGGCCCAGAAACCAAGAGCCGTCGATCCGAATTTCCATACCTGGGACTAATCGAGTCGCCTGAGCCCTTAGTTAGTCTACCTGGGCCCTCAAGAACCTACTTAAAGGCTCATGGGACTTAGTAAGTAAGGTTATAAGTAGGGCGTAACTAGGATAACCCCGCTTAGGGGACTTATATCCCGAGGTATAACCTACTTACTAAGCCCCATATGATCCTCTAAGTACCATCTTTAAGGACTTACAATATAAGGAAATCATAAGCAGGAGCCCTGAAAACGAACGGTTATGGGGCCCGGGTAGGTCCACCAGAAGGCATTTTTTGTTCCCGTTTTGTGGTCTTGGGTTCCCTAATAAAACCAAGAAGGGAGCCCCTGTTTCTTCCTAGGGTACTGGGCATCCTGGTAGTTAGCCCAATCTACAGGCCAAAATTCGGGAGCAGGAACTGGCAGAAGGACTCCTCATTATGTACTGTAGATCCCGATCATGGTAAGTTCGATTTTCTTAACAAGAACCCAGATAGCCCATCCACTGCCTTCAAATCCCAAACGTAGACCCAAGACACAGCCCAAAACCAGTCCTAAAATCCAGCCCCAAGCCCCGAACAAAACCCTTAAACCCCTAAACCCCTAATCCCTACACCCTAAACCCCTAAGCCCCTAAACCCCTAAACCCCTAAGCCCCTAAACCCCTAAACCCTAAACCCCCCCAACAAAACCCTAAACCCCGGAGCCGAGACCGGGCAGGTGCCGACTTGCTTGGACAAACGCGGGGAACCTCGCGGAAGTACCAAGCGGCCGGGCCCACAGAGCCGGTTGTGGAACGGGGGTTTAAGGTTTTTAGGGGTTTAGGGTTTGTAGGGTTGACGGGTTTTGGGGGTTTTGTTGTTTAAGGTTTAGGTGTTTAGGGTGTTTTGGGTTGAGGGGTTTTAGGGGTTTTGCGGTTTTGGGTGTTTAGGGGTTTTAGGGGTTAAGGGTTGAGGGTTTAGGGTGTTGGGCGTTTGTGTTTGAAGCATGGCGCTGTGTATTTAGACAAATCTTAAATTCGAGTTCAAGGCTTTAGCGTATTTACTGTAGAGATTCTTCATAGGGTCATGGGGTGTTTAGAGGGCTGCATGCCCACAGAATCTTCAGTATTTGTGTGATGAATAACGATCTCTAGCATGGAAACCTTACATTCTATTTACTATATACCTTGCCACGGTATGACTGATCGTTGGCATCGTCTGCTGCCTCTGTAAGCAACTTCCGGATACACCCTACTTCAACCCTCTCCCATCCTGTTCAATAACTCCGATAAACCTCAAGAGCCTGGGTACCCCTACTTAAAGGCTCATGGGACTTAGTAAGTAAGGTTATAAGTAGGATATAATTAGGATAACCCCACTTAGGGGACTTACTACCCAATTATAACCTACTTACTAAGTCCCATGATCCTCTAAGCAGGCTCCATAGCAGTTCCTGTTTGGGGGTATCCTCACAGGTCCTAAATATAATCTAAAAAAGGAACTACAATGGAGCCGACCCGGTCTAACTAAGAGCCTTGGTAAAGACCCTATATAATATCAGGGTCTTAATACTTACCAATACTATTATAACTATAGTATACTGGGCCCCCAAACCTTATTTTGATCATTTATGAAGGCCCCTATATTATCTAACAGCTTTGTGTAAGGAGGCGGCTGCAAGCTTACTGATGGGGGCTCACCCGATCGTCGTGCGCACGCGAGGGCCTCAGGGGCTCAGTGTTGAAGGCACTTGGTATGGGATTGAGGGCTATTACTCGCAATCGGTAGCTGTGGGATGGTAACTTTGAGTGTTTGGGGGTGTACTTGGGCTCGGAGTGCCGATTTCTATAGATGCTTTCGGGTGAGGGTTGAGGATCCTTTTCCCTACAGCTCTAGGGTTCCTTATTGTAACCGTGCTGTTTCTAAAGCGCTTGAGCATAAATTATGAGTACTAATGCCCCTAACATATGTCTATGTCAGGCTCGAGAACGATGTTGAGTGCTACCCGAAGTCTCCATTGCAGGTCTTTCGTGACTTTTGCAGCTATGTACCTGTGAGCCTAGAAGGTGGCCCCAGAAAGAAGCTACGATGCAGACTTTAGGTAACCGTGAACCCTGAGCCTGAACCCCATAGACCCTAAACCTAAACCCCCACTCTCTGACCTTCCAGGTCGGGTAAAGTAAATTCGCAACGTCGTAGGAGTCGGCAGTGGGAGGATCGCAAACCCTCTATCCTCAACACTTTAAACGTTGGGTGCAGGATTTAGGGTTCGGGGTTAGACCCTAAACCTTTTGAACCCGAAGCCCTAGACCTTGAAGCCTTAAGTTGAACCTTCGGCCCTAAACCCTCTAAATTCTAAACCTCAAGCCGTGACCACCCAACTCGGGAAGCCCTATTCCTCTCAACCTACGAGGGGTTCTGACGACTTCTAACCGACATCCGAAGCCCTATAATATGCATAATATATATATATATATATATATATACACACACACATATAATATACACTCTATAAATATATAT
>CAJNDT010005101.1:116971-259471 GCA_905221615.1 Symbiodinium sp. CCMP2592
ACCTGATCACGGAACCTTTGGCACCCATCGAAACCCTAAAGACTAAACGCTAAACTTGTTGAGTCGATCAGGCCTGCCAGCTAGCTGGCCCTCTCACTTCTGGCGTCCTTGCAGCTTGTTTTGCCCACATCTCAGTTTCAGAGCGGCCACCTGGAACGCGTATATCGCAGCGTTCAGGGGTTTAGGGTTTGGGACCTCAAGCTACCCCTGACATGTAGCTTGGCATTCTTGTCCCTGATCATGAGGATTTGTCAGCCGATTTGATGTCGTTGGATGGTTTGGAGTCTGGTGCCTAGAAACCACAACTGAACGGAATTTCCACGCATTGTACCATCGGACTTCCAATGATCAGATCATGCCTAGAAGCCCGGAATAGCGCCTACTGCACGGCATGCTTGAAGTTTACGGGCTTTCCCTTGAGGGACATAGCACCAGACTCTGGAGGGGGAGCCGCTGGATTCACTTGACATGGCAAAGTACACAGACGGGTTGCTGTCTGGTGTGGGCGTGTCTGTGCGATTCTATTCGGAGGCGGCTTGGCCAGGAAAGGCAGGTCCTTAAAAGAGATGTCCCGTTTCGTGAGCAGACTCAGCCCAAATACCCACAAGACCCTGACCATAACCCCAAACCCTAAACCCTAAACCCCTAAACCCTAAACCCTAAACTCCAATCCCATGAACTTGGATACAAGCTGGACGAAGGCCCTCAACAGCGTAGCTTTGAAGTCCAACACTCCAAACCCCCAGAGTCCCCTTAAACCCTAGAGCTCTCAATCCTAAGCCCTTAAACCCTAATTAAAACCCCAAACCCTAAACCCCTAAGCCCTTAAACCCTCAACCCCTAAACCCTAAACCCCTAAGCCCTTAAACCCCAGACCCCTCAACTCTAACAGCCCCGCAGCCGCCAGGGAGTTTCCTCCCTCTGCGTCAACCCCGAACATCAAGCTTGCCTTGAGCTACCAACATAGTCGTTGCAAAACCCTGGAAGTTCTACATTTGGGTTGAAAGCCAGAACCAACAGAGTCGGTTGTTTCTAGGCTTCTAGGGCCATTCTAGGGTTTTTTCGATATTCCAAAAGATTCGGGTTTGGTATTAGAATTATTAGAACCTACAACATAGTAGGTTACGGTAGTTAAAGTGGGATTGCTGGGTTTAGCGTTCGGGCCGGGGGGGTTAGCACTAGAGCACGGTTTTGGGGGGTTTATGATTGTGTAGTACTGTATGTACTTGGAGAGTCGGGGGACCTAGTAAGTAGCCTTATAAGTACCCTAAAGGGACCCTAATTGGGGTTATGGTACTTATAAGTCCTTAAAATAACCAGTTACTAAGTCCCCCGACCCTCCTAGTAGGGACCTTTATGCCGGAGTTTTGAGAGCTACAAAAAAGTAAAACTTATCTGCAGAGGTCGTCTCAAATGATTGTAGTGGTCAAATGAGTAGGCATGGGGACCCCACACTGTCAACCCTAAACCTCAAAGGCCTGAAATCCCTGAAGCTGTGAAAACCTGAAAATAAAGATAGGGGCCTTAATATTTAGAATGGGGTTTTGGGGCCATTATACTATAATTATAATAAGGATCCACCCCCAAAAATAGTATTGTTATTTTGATTCTTAAGCATTGGGTGTAGGGCTCAGGATGTTGCATAAAGGATGCCTATTCCATCTCAGTTTGGACTCAGGTAAATCCCATGGGAACTTCTTTCAGGATTTTCATAATCTTGTTCAGGACTCAAAAACAGCAATACGGGTTTTATTGGGTTGTACCTAGACCTTCCAAAATCCCTTAATTAAGGAATATACCCTAAATTATAGCAGGATCCCTAATATGACATAATTGTAAGGTATATTATGTATATTCCTTAATTAAGTGATTTTGGAAGGTCTGGGTATTTAAGTAGGTTTAGGCTTAAGGGCTGCGCCCAGGACCCGTGTGACCGAACACCCTGGCGATGGCATCAAGACCTTATGGCCAAGGCGCTACTTGCGAAGAGTTGGGATTCAGCGCATTGGGCTCAAGCCTTGTTTTAGTTATTATTGTTGTTAGTTGAAAAAATTATAGCTTAGCTAGGCCTCAAGCCCTTATTATTCAGTTTACGGTTGTTGTTATAGCTTTATCTAGGCCTAAGACGGCGCCTGACTGCTTGGATCTGAGTAGTCGTGTGATTTAGAGGCTTTGGAGAAAGAATCCATGGTCGATTCCAACCTGTCTGCTTTCTATGTTCGACCCTAGGCCACCCCAGCGGATCCCAACTACCTTCAAACCAAACAGTCAGGGGTTTGTAACTATCCCCCCATATTGCCATATGTGGTGCTTCGCGCCGTTTGTTGGGTATCTCACAACTTCAGCGACATGAGCTTCGTTCGCTTGTGAGGTTGGATGTCTAAGGTAAGAGAAACCTTGTGAGGATATAGCATTTTAGGATTTTGGGTGGTCACGAGGAGGTTAGGTTAGGGTCTAAGGTTGTTCACCGTTTCGGGTTTGTTGCTTAGGGTCTGTTCGGGGGGTTAGGCATTTGTTTAGAGTTCTTGCCGGCGGCATCCACACCCCCAATCCTGAACCGAGAAGCTCATGCAGCTCATAAACCCTTAGCTGTCATGCAAGCTACACACACACACTCACACTCACCCTCATATTCACACACACACAAACACACACACACACACACACACACACACACACACACACACACACACACACCTGCGCACGCACACACACACACACACACACACACACACACACACCTGCGCACACACACACACACACACCCACACGCACGCACGCGCGCAAGGCTGCACAAACGCTGGGATCACTGCGTTAGTAAAAAGCTAGCAGTGTGTTGGTTGAGAATGTTCAAAGCAGTTTCGTGTGCGCAAGTTAGATCATGCTGCATGAACAGGCCTCAAGCCGCTCCCCTTCGTGGCAGCGGCAGTGCAGCGGCAGTTCCACACCTTGACTCGTATACCCTACACCCTAAACCCAAAAGACCTCAAACGGTAAACTCTTCCAAATCCTGTGCGGAGGTGATCTTGGGCAGCCTAGTCACTGTGGCCACATTTGCATTTACGGTTTCGGGTTCATGAGTCTTTAGGTTTTGGGCTTTCGAATGTCGGAAGCGGGTGAAGTAAAGACACTTGTGTTGCATACCGGGCTTCCTCTGAGAGAGATTTGAGTTTTTTCTTTACGGTTAGGGTCGGAGATGAAGCAAGCATCCGGATCATAGGTCTAGGCCACCCTTTTGAGGTTTCAGATTTCTTTGAAGGAACTGTTCGGTGGGGCCTTCAGCGAACCACGTGATAGTGTAGTAGTAGTAGCAGTAGTAGTAGTATAGTAGTAGTAGTAGTAGTAGTAGTAGTAGTAGTAGTAGTAGTAGTAGTAGTAGTAGTAGTAGTAGTAGTAGAACCCCCTTAGAGAGAAGCTCTTCTTACAATTGCATCCGCAGCATGTACTCTCAGACCCTCGTCATATATGCAGACCCTACAGAGCCCCTCTGCTCGCGAAGCCAGCTGAAGACAAGACAAGAAGCGGGCTTTGGGCTTTCTGAGGCTGCTACGCCGAAACTCAGGCATGTGCCTGTAGCATGTCTACCGTTTGAGCTTGGATAGTTGCGAATAGTCTCCCTTCTACGCCCCTTATCCCATGCCAGGTTTCGTTCGCACCCGTCGCTACTGCACAGAGGCTGGCTTCATCCCAACTCCTTAATGCCTTGAACCGCTGCAGCCCCTTCAGGGTTTAGGGTGCTCACATACAAACACCCATACGAAACACTTCATCTGTCAACCGAAGCTGCCAGAAAGCTCGCGGCAATTTCATAATCATCATCTGATTTTAATGTAAAATACCGTATCTGGCATATTTTATGGTCTATATTGGATATCGTCGTTATACGTCATATGTCTATATATATACACACACGCATCTGTTTACATGCAACTATGCATGTATACATGCATGCCTGCATGCATGCATTTATGCATGTATGTATGTATGTATGTATGTATGCTGTCTATGCGTGTACAAATATACATACATACTTCAGCAAGTACATTGCATGTACATGTATACATACATATATATATATACAGACATACACACGATTATGTTATGACCCTGCGAGGCTGGAGCAGGCTGTTTGGCTCCTAGCTGTCCTCGTCGTGGCGGCTTGGGTGCCGGCCTCGAGTGGGTCTTGGGCTATCAGGGTTTAGGGTTTAGGGTTTAGGAGTTTAGGGTTTAGGGTTTAGGAGTTTAGGGTTTAGGGTTTAGGGGTTTAGGGTTTAGGGTTTAGGGTTTAGTCGGCTTTCATTTACCCTTGGTTAGTAGGAAAGGAGGAATGAGGTACAACTATAATCACTGTTACTACCATGCTTCCATTCCCTACTAACCAAAGGTAAGTTTAGGGGTTCGGAGTTGATGGGGTTTACGGTGTGGAGTTTAGCGTTTAGGGGGTGGTTGGTTCAGTTAGAGAATCCAGGGCTGAGGGTTGGGGGTTTAGGGTCTATGATTCTGATATGTGTTGTGGTGTTCTTTTTGTGGCAGTACGAGTCGTGTTGATATATCCACCTTTTTGTGATCCGCCGTGCATTGCATCTTCGCGCTGCTGTTTCCAAAGCAGCTGTGGGATCGAGTAAATTGATCAACTGATGATGGATTTACCCATATGTCATGTTTCTGGCATGTGCAGACCAGGATTTGTCAATATGTGCAGACCAGGCTTTGTCAATTGCTTCCATCTGGGAGTGTATGTGCAAGTCTATATTTTGTATACATATCTACACACATGGCCTACATGGCTGCGGCATCTTTAGCATCCTGTCCAAGCCGCGTGCATACTCTCGATTGTGATACCGGCACAGTCTAAGCTGGCTCTAAACCTTAGACCCTAAACCCCTTGACCCCTAAACCTTAAACCCTAAACCGCTAAAGCTCTAAACCCTAAACCCGAAGCCCCTAAATCCTAAACCCCGAAGCCCTACACCCTAATTCCTAAACCATAAACCCTTAACCCCCAAACCATGAGACATATAAATACCCAAACCGTGGCTCCCACGCCGGCTGTAGGTTCCCTGGACTGTACCTCACGTCCATCTTCTGGACAACCTTTCTGCAGCGGCAGCCGCTGTAGCGCTTCCTCTGGGCTCTGGCTTCTACTTCTGTGGGCACCAGGTGGGGGTTTAGGAGTTTGGGGTTTAGGGGCTTAGAGCCTTAGGGTTTAGGGCATACGGGGGACCGTGCCCAGAGTGCCCAATACCCCTTTATTGAGGCATGCACCTCGAATTTTAAGGGGCTTCATATTATGATTGAATCTAAAGCTATATTCCTTAGTCAAGGGGCATTGGGCTCTGGGCAGGGAAGGAGTGCTCCTGCGTTTACCCTGTAGACCGTAGCTACCGGCTGCCGCGTGTTTTGCACTTGGAAGTTAAAGAGGCTTTTGGTCAGCAGACCTGAATCGCAGGACCAGTTTGGTTAGAGTTTCATGCTCATGTGAACGTTCGCTGTTTTGGTTGAACTGAGTAACACTTCGTTCTCATCAGTCTTCTTTGTTGATGACTCGTCTGCAACCCAGTACACCTGTCTCTGGATAGGCGCAGGTCGGGACCTTGATAATTCAAAGAAAGAACTAAAGGAATCAGCAATCCGCCATACAAAAACAAACGCACACACACACACACAGAGACACATATGTGCATTCTAGCCCCGCAACCTGCGACTTTTAATTACAAACCTCAAGGCTAGAAACCCAGGTCGGGGAGGTTTGCGACTGGAACGAAACCGGTCTGAAAAAGTTGAAAAACGGGAGGGAGGCAAGTATAGACGCCTGAATAGTTGCATTTTTTTGATCAGGGATCCTTATCTTAACTCATTTAATGACTCATGTAGGGGTCTGATTAGTGTGGAGGCCACCCCAAACATAGATGACTGAATAGTGTTTGTTGTTTGTTTGGCTCTTTCTCCGGAGGCGGGCTCCGTCGTCGTGGTAGCAGTACCAGTAGTAGTAGTAGTAGTAGTAGTAGTAGTAGTAGTAGTAGTTGTTGTTGTTGTTGTTGTTGTTGTTGTTGTTGTTGTTGTTGTTGTTGTTGTTGTTGTTGTCGTCGTCGTCGTAGTGGTAGTGGTAGTGGTAGTGGTAGTTGTAGTGGTAGTAGTGGTAATGATGAGCGAAAAGTGAGAGTATAGAATGGTAATAGGAGTAGGAGTGCATAGTAATGGACCTCCTATACGCAATGCCGGAGATACTTCTTTAATTTCGAAAGCCCGGCTACCAAAAGACAACTGCACCGGAAAATCTTTACATCGTTGGATTCCCCCAATACTCATTCAGGTCGGCAGACTTTCCTGTGTTGGGGGACGCCACACTAATCAGACCCGGACGATGCAGTGCAATGTACGGCCAAGCCCTGTTGAAGTTATAAACGTCTCTAGAGTATCTGCATGCGAGAAAGATTCCGCACTTCTAGACTCGCCAGCTTCCACTCCTGCCAGTTGCTGGATGTCGACTACATGCTGGTGTATGCCACTCTCGCAGCAGGGTGCGGTAGCTAAGCTGCCATCTGCCTTGAGCGCATCAGAGCTTCCAGGCTTCTAAAGCAGATCCATTGTCGCAACTTAAAAAGGTATGCTCATAACACTTCCTATCCCAACGACCATGCCTTTTCTAGCTTGTACTGCAAAATAGGTCATAAAGCCACAAAAGAGGACGGAGCTGAAGTTTAGGATCAGGGCTGAAGTGGATGATCGGCGCTGGGCAAGTAGCTTCAAGCCGCCCCTTCATGTGGCCGAGGTAATAAGATCAGTATCAGGCCGTAAGACCCAGAGACGGCTCTAGCAGTACAATCGCCACGGGATTGCGGCTCAGGCTACCCTCAACTCTGCAAGGAAAGACTGGCCTCATGTAAGAGGCGAGCAAGACACATGATAGGAGCAACATTGGCTTCAAGATGCTTCAAGTAGTTTCATCATCAAGCTTGGTTCAGTCCCTACACCCTCTGCAAGCTAGGCGTACCAAGCCTACTGAGATCTTATTAATGTCTACTTAAAGGCTCATGGATAGTAAGTAAGGTTATAAGTAGGATATAATTAGGATAACCCCACTTAGGGGACTTATAACCCCAATTATAACCTACTTACTTAGTAGACGTTGGATGGATCCTTGGCAGGTTCTTCCCCATGATCCTGGCGCTGGCCGCCTCGGTCCTGACTTTGTCCACCGCCTTTGCTCCTCGATGCTCCGAGGAGACTCGAGACCAGGCCTCTTGAGGTTTTAGGGTTCATGGGGGTTGAAGAGTTAGGGCTGGATATAGGGGTCACGGTTTGGGGCTTACATGGTTTAGGGTCCAGGGTTGGCTTTAGGAAGAGTTGGGGCCAGCACGAGTATAGTTAGGTTTCAGGCAGAGTCTGAATGAATGAGCAAAGGTGTGCCAAAAGAGTCAGTACGTACTTCCACCCGTAGCACTAATTCAAGGCTTTGTTCAGATGGCGAAGTAGTGTTTAGCTTGTTTGGGTTCCGTTGGGGAGAGAGGGAAGGCTTGTAGCGGGCCCCTAAACCCTAATCAGAGAGCAACTTAAGCAGGGATACGCGTATGGCCGGGATAGGGCGTATGTTTTGGGCCGTTTTACATGATCATCAAAAATTGCACATTCGTGAGTTTAAACCCCCGCCTTTGAGATCATGACAGTTGAGTGTGGTTTACTTGTCGGTGGTGTTTGTGCGTATTCAAGTCTGAAGCTTCTAAGCTACACTAAAAAGCAAGCACATTAAGCAAACACCCGCTTGGACAGCGGTTTGATGTTAATGGATCTGTGTGGAAAATAGTAGTATGAATTTGTGGATTGGATAACAGGCCGAAAATAAGCACAGAATTTGACTACCAGATGTTGCCTGGGGTGTATTTCTTCAGCTGTTTTGAGAGGCCACCCGTAGTTCAACCCGATGAGACTTACCCGTTGTGCATCCCCCGTCGTTCTGCAACGGTGGACATTCTCTGCATCGCCGATGCCACGCTCTTCGCTGGACTAGGTGCCTTCCGCCCTCCAACTTGCTCTGCTCAGGACATGATTGTTGCTGATGTGACGCGTGTGCATGCGAGCATGGTTGAAGCTGTTTGAGGAGCATCGGTTCTTCGATTGCCACATGTTGGACCAGACTCAGAACCTAGTTCTAGAGCATGAGCACAGCTTCTGTTACCCTCAGTCACAGCAACACTGCAGACGACTTGCAGGGGCACTGTCACTCGGACAGACGTCTTTCATTCACACAGCATATATACTGGACCTTAACACGTATAGCATGCGCATCAAGATGTCATTCAGAACATGTAGGGTCCCTGTCGAGTTCCTAGGGTCCTAGGGAAATGTATACACTACTTAGTTCCCCACAGGTCTCTTACACATTATCCTCGCCGTTCCTTAGTACATTTTTCGCAGCCATGGCTTTTTCCGATGCGAGGCCAACTCCCTTCGCTCCCAATTCGACTTTGCAGCCTTGCCCGACGGGCAACATGGGGAGCTACTCGCGGGACTCGGGGGACGTTCGCGTCTCGACGGACGCGAGGTTTTGCCTGTCGGCTCCGACAAGCAGTGCCCGAAGCCGTACTCCTGTTTCTTGTCTGATATATCAGATAGTACAGTTACACGATGTGTGCACTTCTGACTGCACGATGTGTGTTTCTACGCAGGCCCGGCCAGCACGAATTCTCACACGTTGGGCAGCAATGGCGTCGTCGGCCAGGCACCTCACAAAAATATCGACGAGAAGACATACATGTGTTGGGACATCGACTTTCGAGGGCTGGGCCTGACGGACATGGAGAAAAACACCACTTGCCCACGAGGTACCACAATTGCAATCCAGTGTCGTTGCACCGATGCAGCGCAGAGTAGATAAGTGGCCTTGGACGTAACTCATGTTATTGATTGTTGCTAAAGGTTCCCGGACGGTCAGCTACAAGGTTCTCCAGCCCTTGTCAATCAAAATCATTATCCAATGCGGAACACGCTGCTCCTTGTCCTCGCCGTTCTGTCGTTTGTGTTGTAGTTCAATTTCGTCAACATGCGGCTGATCATTAACCTCTACGTACTGCAGCTGTGTTGCATATGCTCCATTCGCCCTGACTGACTGGTGGTTCATCTTTAAAAATCTGCTGAGCCAAGCGGGGCAAACGCAGCGCCGCCGGACTGTCCGCCCTCGCGACGGGGAACGCCATCTTTCTCCCGACATTCAACCGCCCCAATATGTGGGACATGAAGTGGTACCATTGTTTTTGTCGCCGCCGGACCTCGGCCCGTCGGATAAACTGCCGGAGTACATCGAGATGGCGAAGTACGTCTTCAAGGGCTGGTGTAGCAGGGAACTCCCGTGGCATGTGGTGACCGTCCAGTCCGGTTTGCTGGAGGCGGACAAGCAGGAGTGCGACAGGGCGCATGAGGCGGACATGAAGGCGCCGGATCCAGATGACAACCAGGCCGACACCGACTCGGAGACGGTGAGGGAGGAGATGGCGAACGTTGGACTTTGGGCCGAGGTTGAGTCGGACGAAGGACAGCAGCAGGACCAAATGCAGGACGACGAGGAGTTTGAAGATGCGGAGACGAGGATCACCTTGCGCCGGTCGATGCAGCATTCCCGGGGCACTTCGAGCAGGAAGACACGCCGGACACTGCGCGACCGGTTGATTCGCTAGAACTGCCTGGGATCGTCGACGATGGTTTCGTCGTCATTGCGGAGGAGGACTACACGGCCGTGGACATAGTGCTTCCATTCCAAGCAGGTTCCCTGGACGTGACGGAGGTGACACAGCGATGGACCCACAGGATGATTCTTAAAATTGCACAAGCCGGACACTGAGCGAGAATCGCAAAGAATCCAGCTCCAAGATGCAGCGCTGCCTGATGGAGGCTTTGTCAGGTGCGAAGACTCGTCGGACAACACCCATTCCTACTGGACACGCTTAATGTCAAGCACAGTGTGAAGCTGAGGAAGCATTCGGGCTTAAGGTGTAGCTTTGAGGTTTGGGCTTTAGGGGTTTAAGGTTTGAGTTTAGTAACTAATCAACGTTCCCGTGCTGTTGAAGGGGTGCCGCCGGGTGTCGTCGATCGTCCATGGGCTTCCGAGAGGAAATGGCGAGTTCATGTCATTCTACACGCAGGGCACTCATCTGCACGATGCATGGACACGTATGCACCCTGGAGGAGACCCCCACGGAGGACGAGCAAAAGATCAAGAAGCATGCTTCTATGGACGCACACAGGCTAGCACGCATGGAGCGATACGCCTATGTCACGCAGGGCAAGTCAGATTCCCGGTCGACGGACATTTTTTGTGCGTGGTGGCAGATGCAGTGCACGTGGGAAGTGACGATTGGCTGAACATCACGGTGTACAACCACACGACGGACAAAGTTTGGGTGTGCCCGCCGCAGGCGGGCCTTTTTTTGGCAAGCAACAGCATATTTCTGAGGCGTTTTAAGCAAGAGGCGAGGTACGTCAGAGCCTTGCTTAAGTTGACCGTTTTGGGTGCCATTTTCGTAGCTTTTGGGTCCGACCAAAATCGTTTTTCCGACGCGAGGTACGCGTATCCCCGCTCAGGCTCGGTTTGGGGCGGAGTCTTTGTATTGTATTTTATATAAAGATAGGTACGCGTATCCCCGCTCACCCCTGGGTTTCGGGATTGGCCTGATAAAGGCTCCCAGGCGCCCTTCTACTGTTGAGTAGGTACGCACAGCCTTGCTTAAGTTGACCGGGGCCGGGGCCCGTAGCGAAGAGCGCATTTTGGGCGCATTTTGGGCGCATTTGGGCCCCCAAAAAGGTACGCCAGATCCCCGCTTAAGTTGGCCGGGCGGTCCCCTCAAAATGGGTCCCTGGGTAGTTATATGCAAGCATCATTTGTTTAGCACGCTGTTCCTAAACCCTAAACCCCTAAGCCGTAAGCAGTAGTTTTGAAAAGCTCAACCTTCTGATGCTCTAACGGATGAGACAGCGACTGTCATTGCAGAAGCTACAAATCTTGGAGGAGACCCCCACTGACTCCATTCGGATCGGTCGGCAGGGCTTTGTTGCCAAGGTTTTTGGTTCTGTGATCCGTTCTCGTGTCTGGAATGAATATTGAAATTCGATGGACGTCGCAGGTCACGGTATTGTAATACGTGTACCTGACCCTGGTCTGACGTATATAGTTAAGATATTCAGAAAATAGTTGCGTTTGGTCATGCCTGACAGCGCATACTCTGAGACTACATCGACGATAGTTCGTGCACATAAGCAAGTAAATTTTGACGAGGCTTTGATACTTGCATTTTCTTTGAAAGGTTTGTCGTGCTACTTTGTTCTGCCTGAGCTATGTATCGTCCAGGCTCATGGCCCATTTGTGCTAATCACTGCTTGATTTCCTGGCAGTGAGCTTACAACAATAAGTTCTCGAAGATATTAGTGGTGTCCCTCTGTAGTCGCTTTTAGTGGTTGCGAGCTGGGATAAGTATGTGCCGTCAGTTTTTGTGGTCAGTATAGAAGCTAGTCCCATAGCCGGTCTTCTTGCCTTAGTTCTAGTCGCCGCATTCTCACAGTTCTCCGTTTGTTGGCTCACTTATCTTGCGAGTGGTTTCGGATTGCTCTGCGGTTGCTGCAGTGACTACCTTCTGAACATGATTTTATTGGCGAGTGAAATCAATGGATGTATAGGTATTGCTTCTATTGTTCTGATGTTTTAGGGCCTTGCCAGGCCCTGTGGTCTGCAGGTTGTTTTGGTTACACAGGTGTGACATGGCTGTGTGGCCCTGCCTGAAATACCCTTGAAATGCGCTCGCTCTGTGCTTACGCTGCACTTGCTGTGCGCTTGCTCTGCGTCTCTGCAAAACTGGTGCAGATCCTCCTGATATGCATGAGTTGGGCGGTTCATTGCACTGCATCTGCAATTCGCCCTTCGCTTGTGTGGCTTGTTTCCTGTAATGGGCTTCACTTGCGCTAGAAACGCACTTGATCCGCGTTCGGTCTGTGGTTTCTCTTAACTCATGCACGCAATCATCCTTACCGCACAATCTGCCTGAACATTGAAATGTGCATCAATTGCTTTCAAAGGCACTTGTGAGCAAGTGCAGCGCGCATGAAATGCGCCTCAAAGACAGCTGAGGTGCACTTGAGACGCGCTTGAAACCCGCTTGATCTGTGATTGCTCGTTGGTTTCGTTGAAGCCCCTGCAATCCTCATTATCATTGAAATGCGCTTGAAACGCGCGTGATCTGTATTTGCTTTTGGCTCCGCTTTAAACGATGGGAACCCTCCTTACCATTGAAATGCACTTGAAATGCGCTTGAAACGCGCTTGATCTGTGATTGCTCTTTGGTTTCGTTGAAGCCCCTGCAATCCTCATTATCATTGAAATGCGCTTGAAACGCGCTTGATCTGTGTTTGGTTTTGGCTCCGGCTCCGTTTTAAACGATGGGAACCCTCCTTACGCTTGAAATGCGCTTGAAATGCGCTTGAAACGCGCTTGATCTGTGACTGCTCTTTTGTTTCTTTGAAGCCCCTGTAATCCTCATTATCATTGAAATGCGCTTGAAACGCGCTTGGAACGCGCTTGATCTGTGTTTGGCTTTGGCTTCGTTCGTTGTAGACTATGGAATCCTGGTTACCATGGCAATGTGCTTGAGACGAGCTTGATCTGTGATAGCTCTTTGGTTTCTTTGAAGCCCCTGCAATCCTCATTATCATTGAAATGCGCTTGAAATGCGCTTGAAACGCGCTTGATCTGTATTTGCTTTTGGCTCCGCTTTAAACGATGGGAACCCTCGTTACCATTGAAATGCGCTTGAAATGCGCTTGAAACGCGCTTGATCTGTGATTGCTCTTTGGTTTCGTTGAAGCCCCTGCAATCCTCATTATCATTGAAATGCGCTTGAAATGCGCTTGAAACGCGCTTGATCTGTATTTGCTTTCGGCTCCGTTTTAAACGATGGGAACCCTCCTTACCATTGAAATGCGCTTGAAATGCGCTTGAAACGCGCTTGATCTGTGATTGCTCTTTGGTTTCGTTGAAGCCCCTGCAATCCTCATTATCATTGAAATGCGCTTGAAACGCGCTTGCAACGCGCTTGATCTGTATTTGGTTTTGGCTTCGTTTTAACCTATGTATTTGGAATCCTCCTTACCATTGAACTGTGCTTGAAACACGCTGGAAGCTCGCTTGATCTGTGATTGCTCTTTGGTGTCTTTGGAAGCTCTTGTAATCATCATTACCATTGAAATGCGCTTGAATCGCCCCTGAAACGCGCTTCGGTCTGTGGTCTCCCCACAACCCCTCTTATGAGCAGACCCCTTCTTAGAGAAGCACAGACATCGTGCACATATGTGCACATGAGAGACGTCTGGTTCGGTTTAACCGCGCCAAACCTACGGACATAGGTCAGTTTAACCCAAACAGTCACAAGCCAAGCCCTCAACTTCAAGCCCTTTATGCACCATGGAAGCAAAGATGTTGCATTGGCCAGCACTGCAACACAATCCAAGTTCGCATGGAACAGCTTGGAAAAGCTGGGCCTCCAAAACATGACACATGACTTGGATTTGAGGGGTTGTGAAACAGAAACGTTTGATCCGTGGTTCCTCATTTCGATGTTAATTTCGCGACGGATGTTGAAAAATAGACAGCTCCGCAATCTTCACACATGACCTCTGCCAAAATCAGACCCGGCCCGAGCCCCTAGGTACGCGTATCCCCGCTGGTAGGGTATCCCCGCTTAAGTTGCTCCCCAACCTAAGCCTCCACCGGTCTGTCAGATCAAGGAGCGGAATCAGGCTATTCCGGATCAGGCTCTGCTCAAGTTGCCCAATGACCGGGGGAAAGGTGCCTCCCTGCTAGCCCTAGACCCTCCAAAAGAGGGCCCCGCAAAACCGCTGACGCCAACCTCCCCAACACGTTACTAACTCAACCTACGAATCCTACCTCAAACTACTAAACCCTACTTGTTTGTAGGTTCTTGTTATATGCCGCCCTAATATGAAATTAATAGGGACCCTACAAAAAGTAGGTTTTGGGTAGGAAGGCAACACCCAACGCCCCCAGCATGAAGCCTAAATCCTGCACCCCAAACTACCCCAAAGCCTTCATCCCCGAATCTTGAATGTTGAAGTCTCTAAAATCCCTTAAACCCGAGACCCTAAGCCCCCGAAATCCCTAAGCCCGAAACCTTAAGTCCCTAAACCTCAAACCCTAAACACTAAACCCCTGAACCCGAAACCCGAAACCGATAGGCCCTGCAGAGCGTCGTGGCCGGCTGGGGTGAGATTTCCAGCTCAAGGCCTCGTCGTTCTGGGTGTTAGGGCACAGTGGGTTTAGGGCTTAGGGTTTCGGGTTTAGGGGAGAGGGCTTAGGGTTTACGGGAGAGGGCTTAGAGTACAGGGCTTAGGGTTTCGGGTTTAGGGGGTGTAGGGGAGAGGGCTCATTAGGGTATAGGGCTTATACGGCTTAGGGTTAAGGGGAGAGGGCTTTGGTATTAGGGCCAATGCGGTCGAGGGTTCAATATAGGGGCCTTAACACTTAGAATAGGGTTCCTTTAAAGGGATCCTCAAAGGGGTCTAGAAGAGATCTATAGTAAGGTTCTACAATATATGGGGTCTTAGCAATTCGAACAGGGTGTTGGGGCCCATTATATAAGGAATCCTCAAAATAGTATAGGTATTTATTAAGGCGCCTACAGTATCTGTGTTTCGGTGTATGACTCCTTCATAATTCTGTAGTGTTGCCTATTCGATCTATATTACAATACACCCCAAGACCCTGTTCTAGTTGCAAGGTCCTCATTATATCATAGGTAGTAGTACAGTCCTGCGTGGGTTGAATGCTCTTAAGGGTCTTATGGGCTTGGGTTCATACGGTGTCGAGGCAGGGTTCCTCAGGGTTGTAGATTAGATCAGCTATTGGTTACTGGCCCTTTTCGTCAGTAATTAAGGGCTGAGATGGGTGTGTACATCCGGGGCATTGAGTCTGACTAGGCTGAAGTAAATCCAAGGGCTTGCGGTCCATGTTAAAGCCTCCGGGATGTTGTTTTGCTGTTGGAATATTAGATGTCCTTTGGCATCCTGGCCTTTGCCGCTTTTTTTGTCGCTTTTCCTGCGTGGAAAACTCGTAAGCTCGTCTTCCAAACCTCAAACTGACTGGGTATGAACCCATAACTCCAATTCCCTAGATCGTCACACCCCCGGCCTACTTTCCGGCAACCTTTGTCCTGGACCCTCATCCGAGTAGGTAGTATAGTAGTACACCTTCGCTTCGGGTGCTTAGATTTAGGCTGCCTTATGTCGATCGAGAGGCCGCGAACGACTTGCGTCAGGCCGCTCAGAGCTGTGATAAACTTACGGAAATATCACCCCCAAACTCTAGTGAAAGCATTTCAGTGGACTCCTAAGCCCCAAACCCAAAGAGCCCTACGAAGACCGCTGAGCTCCAGCCCGGAAGCTCCGTCGCCCCAGCCCATCGTTCTCTCAGGATAGGAGGCCAAAAGGGGTTTTAGCCTACATGGGGGTTTAGTAGAAATTACGGTTCCCATAGTAGGGTTCATACTAAGGAATCCCTACCCCAAGAATCTTAAACCCCCCTTTTGGCCCATTGTTGTCGCAGGATAGGCTCTGCCAATTTCGGCTACGTCAACCTGCAAGAGGAGGAAGAAATTCGGGCTATGAGACTTCGAAGCACACTCTCGTGACATACCCTTTTTGTATAAGGTATATATATATATAGATAGATATACAAGTATACGTATGGATACAGATCGATAAAGATGTTGATGTAGATACAGACGCTTGGAGTTGTTATTGCTCTGGCGTGCGGCACGCAAGGCCTAGTTTCAGCATAAGTGCAAGCCCAGGAAGCCTGTATTGCTCAGTGGTCTGTTTGCGTGGAAAGAAGCCACTCGATCTTTGCATTTTTGTCCTGCTTACTTGCTAGATCTTGCGAAATGCGTTCAATGCTTCTCCAGGACCTCCAGTGATAGTGGCTGACTGTGTGGTCTTTGGAGTGGATCATAGTCGAGCTGTGTTTCAATCATCGGCTAGAATAGAAGCCTAAGGACTGTTTATCTGCACAGCTTGTCAGGGCTCCCTTTTCTAGCTTTACTGCGTCATTACCTATGCTACTCCTTGGGGCCTCCTTGTTATAGCTATACAGCTATACTAAATCATTGCCGAAGAGGGCTCCTTCATTTCGCTATACCATAATGTATACCCCAGGCCGTCTTGTAGCTCAGATCTGGTCTTGCTTACTCTTTAGGTGTAGGGCCAGGAGATTTGGATAGTTTCGAGTTCAGGAGTTTAGGGTTCAGGGTCTAGGAGTTTAGCATTTGGGGTTGAGGGCTCAAGAGACGTTTTTTCCCCTATAAGATATTGATATGGATAGATGTCATCTCCTTCAAGGTTTCGGTAATTAGTAGCATGCTGATGCTTCTCTTGTTACCTGCTACTCTCTCCAATGCAGTTCTTTGTTCCTGGTTGTTTTTTAAGGTGGGATCCCGACTGGGTAAGTTAATCCAAGCAGGAACTACACTGGAGACTGTAAGGAGGGTTTTGGGGGGCTTCAGCGCTTAATTGGCAAGCCCTGAACCTAGACCCTTAAAGCTCTGGACTCTAATTAAACCCTAAACTCTAAGCTCTAAAATTAAACCCTAAACCAACACATCTAAGCCCTACAAACTCTACACCCTAAAACCCTCAACTCTACAGCCTAAACCCTAAAAGTGGCGCGTACCCTAAACCCTAAAAGTTGCACCCTAAATCCTAAAACCCAGCCTAAAAGCAGCACTCCCCCTTCCCAAAAACTCATCAAACAGCTTATAAAACCCTAAACCTTAAGCCCTAAACAACCCCTAAACCCTTAACCCAAACAATACCCGGGGTAACATAATACCAGGACGACAGCCCTGGCGGCTCCGCAGTTCGGATAGCGCCGTCGGAGGTTGGATGTCCCCCAAGGGTCCAAGTACCAATATGGGAGTTTCCGATCAAGAGGGGTATCTTATTTGGGGGTCCTTGTAATAAGGATCCTACTACTTTGTGTACTATATTAGGGTCCCCTATTTTCGGAAACTCCCATTTAGGAGGGTCTAAGGTTTGGGGTTTAGGGTTTAGGGTAGGTACTTTGTAGATTCAGAGGGCCCAGTGAACGAATTAGTTTAAGGATGTGAAGGATTTCAGGCTTGAGGCTTTGAGAGCTTTGGCATATGGAGGTTTGGTAGACATGATGAGTCGAAGTTGAAGGCTTTAAGGGTTCTTGAAATTAGGACCGATAACGAGGGGTTGAATCCAGACCCTTCCAATCCCCCCTTAACTGAGGAATCTACTGTAAATTATACGAGGGTTCCGAATATGAAGTAAGATGTATATTCCTTATACTTAAGGGATATTGGAAGATCCGACATCTTGGAAGTTTCCAAAATTACACGAAAATGTGCACGAGCCTCAGGAATGGAGCTTAAATGCCGCCGGGGTGTCTCTGAGGCCTTTATGAGTTCCAAAACATATGGAGAAGGTACAGACCAACATGGGTTGTCCTAGTGTTCAGACAACCTCACGTCGAAATGGCCACTGCTTTATCGGTCTTCCTTACTGCACTCCCTCCAAGCCAGCCGCTTCGGGAAGCGTGACGACTGGACCAAAGTAATTACTATGACAGCCGGAGCACTTTAATTTCAACAGGGTTGTATTCAAGAGGGTCTGGAGATGTTCATTTCGTTCCAAAGCCTGCTTGTGTCGATGAGCGAACAGCATCCACTGTAGGAGCTGCGAAGTCGCGCTAGGCACTGCTTGGATAGCCCGTTACAGCACAACCATCAAGCTAAATCCGTATCACGCCTTTCTGGCAGACGGCATCTGTCCACTCCGCAGACATTGTGCTGTTTCTCGGCAGCACATGCAGCGAAAACATACCCTAAACCCAAAACTCTTAAGCCCTTAACCATATAATATGATTAGTATTATACTTATTATTACGATTGCTACTATTACTATGTAAACGGTAATGCAAGCTTCTGGCGCGGCAACTGTAAAGCCGAAGCAGGGAATCCGACCCATGGACCCTAACCCGGAAACCCTAAACTCTATCCCTAAACCACACACCCGGAACCCTAAGCCCTAAACCCCACAACCGGCACCCTGAAACCTACGGTTGATCATATAAATCCTGCATTACCTTAATGGCCCTAGACTATGGGAATCATGGTATATTCCTTATTATGGGCAATGCAGGATTTATATCATCAGCCGTATTTGGTCCGTCTTTTTAGTTAGCTTCGCATCAGAAGCTTGCAGCTTCCTCCTGAGGCTTCCTCCCCAGAGCGCCGGTGCGGAGGAGGCGAAAAGCTCCCCTAATTACTATTGGAGGTATAAGTAAACATACCTACAGTTACTTCATTTATAGCCCTATTTACTAAGTCTGCTAAGTCCATATAATCTCCATTTTGTAGGTTTTTTTTTTGGGGGGGGTTGCACTTAATTCTATTTAGGGTCCTATGAGGTAACTGGAAACTGGCCTACAATAGCGATTATAGGTGTAGTAATGTTTCCTGACAGTATTCATTGGGGTTGGGAAATGTGCACTTCCATTTCAACATTGAGGCCGCTCGATATGTACTCTGCCGGTCCAGGTTTAACGTCCAACGTTGGATGTGCTCGAGTTCTATCCCAAGCTCATATCCTGAATCCAAAACCTCGACGTTCGAAGGCGAAAAACAAAATGAATTCCTCAAGCCTGATGAAATTGATTAGCCCTTATCCCAATGCACCCCTACGCAACCCGAATGCTCTAAGTCGTAATCCTGAAACTTGAACCTTCTGTACAAATACTCCCGAACCCTCCACGTCGTAAGCCACTTGGAGCTTGAACGCTCAAGCTAAGTTAGGTTAGTTGGGTTCAGGTCTACCCTAACACCCTAAACCGTGCAACCTCTGGACCCCTACACCCTGACATAAACGGCGAAATTCTTGGTGATAGTATTCCTCGGGTTTTCTGTCTGGGAACTTACTATGTTGAAAACCTCATAGTATAAGGATCCCAATTAAATTGGTAAACCCTAGACTCCGAAGCAGGTGAAGCGGCCCAGGCTGCCATGTGAGGCCTTTTTCACCATCGAGCTCCGATAGGTAGTAAAGGGCCTTATAAAGGGGTCTATAAGGGTACTATAATATAGGTGCCTTTATAATCCGATAACTTAGGATCTATTCGGAATTTTGGGGTTAGGATTGTCGGTTCGTGGCGTTTCAGCCCGGGACCCTGAAACCTAAAGCCTGACCTTATGGTTACGGGTGTAGGGTCTTGGGCCTATAACATATAAACCCTGTAAACCCTAAACTTTCGGATCGTTGAAGCTCCGGCGTTCAATGTCAGTTTAATGAAACCCTCTCCCACGATAAGGGTTGCAAAATCCTGTCATGCATTCCTGCCTTTAAGGCAAGGGGGTTTATTAGTGAGGGGTTTGAGGATCTAGCCGTGCTGGCGGCCGGAGGGTTATATGGTATGGGCTTTGGGGACTTCCCAAAGCCTAAACCCCCTCTCATAGCAAGACCCGAGTAGCAATAGTGGGAACAGGGTACGTGCACGATTAAGGGGCGACTGGGGAACATCAATGGCTGCATTATCATAGTTTGCAGACAGGGGCTTAAAGCCTTCGTACATTGGCATATCAGTCCGATTTCGGTCTGGAGCCTTCGAAAGAACTGTTTCTCTGAAGTTTGCACCAGAAAGAGCACAGAGTCTGAAATCGTGGATCCCTCGATGTTGTCTCAAGGATCCAGTACTGCACACCTAGCTGCCCTAAGCGCCCAAGTCTGAGTCTGTTGGCAGTCAAGCACATGACTTAAACGTAGTCGCCCGAATTCTTAAGCTGCATTAGTTCTATCGGCTAAGGATCCTGCACCTAATCGTTGGGCCGGTTGATCACCTACGGATAGGGCGGACGATGGGCTCAGACTGATGATGAAGTTTGAACCCAGCCTGAACTTAAATCTTTAGTATGAAATCGACACCTAAATGTTTACCAACAGGGGTTTCCTTTGGGTTTCTTATTATTCTTATGCTACAAAGGAGCCCACGACCCCATGCTAATGATTAGGGCCCCGACATCCGTAGCGAGGACAGCGTTTCGAATCTGTGCATGGTTCCAACAGTTGATCCTGGAAGCAGGTCAGATCACCAATCCAACAGACGCTGGGAGCCTAGTCATGACGTGTCTACTGCAGGCTTCACTAGCTTTGGGGCCTGGGGCATTACTTGGAGGGTTGGGGGACTTAGTATAAGTCTACTTACTACCTACTTATGCGACCTTCCGAGTAGACTTAGAGTCCAGGGTTTGCGGTTTGTGCTTCCAGGTTTTGGCTGTATCGTTGGTTCCCCGCAAGATTGGCACGGAAGCAGCGTTCTGTTCTGGCCCGATGAAAACTAGCTTTAGGAATCGTTACTTGTCCGGGCTGTGGAACACAACGATTCCATGTCTGTGTGGAGCCCCCCAGAGAGCCCAATACACCTTAATTAAGCAATATACCTTAAATCATAAGGGGCTTCATATTATGATTTAAGCTATGTGCTTTAATTAAGGGATATTGGGCTCTCCGGGCCTGCCTCTGGAATTCGTCCCCGCCCAGCTAAACGCCCTTGTTCTTGAAGTTGACAGAGCTGCGAAGCGCTGCGAATGTCGAATGTTACAGTTACCCTAAGGCCCTAAGGACTCATATTTTAAGGGTTTGGGGCCTAAAGACCATATCATATAAGGCTTTTGGGCTATTTTGAGCCTTAGGGTTAGGTTTAGCATAAAAAGCCGTTTATGTCGGTTGACAGTGTGCAGGGATATCGCATCTCCATGAAAGCTTTCAAGTCTATATTCTATCGTACGGGTGTGCACGGTTGGACGCCAGAGAAAGGCTGGAATCGAGGGCTCGTGAAAGTTTCCGAGCACCCGTCTGGAAGGGGGTCGAAGTCTTTGCATTCTTTGTCAAGGCATCTTTGGATGAAAGGGCCCATAGCGGTGAGCAGCACCCTCGGAGAACGCCGTGGCCTGAGCATGCAGGCTGCGTGGGATGCTTTTTCCATGTTTTGTCGGCTTCTTTCTGGTTGTTGAGTGTGGGGAGTGTTTTTTGCAGCACGCTGCACCAGATCTGAGTTGTAGCGCATGGGTCAAACATTCGAATTACAGTGATGTGTGATGGTCTACGGAGTACTAGATACGGTTTCGAGAAAGCCGGCGATAAATGCAACGCCCTTGGCACAAAGATCCCAACACCCTTCGGCTAGACCCGCAACCAGATCACCGTCCGCTTGAGACAAATCCCTAGTCTCAGCCCATAGACAGACGTAGAACCCAGTTCCATGTAAGTTTCGCCTGAGGTTCGCAGACCTTCCAAAATCCTTGAATTTAGGATTATCCTACGTACCTTAAACTATAGTCTTGTAGGACTACTTAGTAGGATGTATATTCCTTACTTAAGGGCCATTGGAAGGTCTGGGTTTAACCCCTCGACCCTGATTCCAAGAATCCGTAAACCCTTCAACTTCGACCCATCAACACCCACCAAACCCCAAATCCCAATGCTCTAAGCCTACAGCGGTAACGCCCTTCAATCCTTAGGCTAACTCGTTCAATGAATCTACTAAGTACCTACAGTAGAAGCCCAAGAGTTGGAAACCCAATGGCCTCAATCCTTAAAAGTAATATATAGGGAATCCCAGCACTATTTGGCCTTAATCCGGTTTCCAACTTTATGGGGTTTTACTGTACTCATCCCAAAGCTCTTGTTAAAGCCTAAAGCCCTGAAGCCCTTCAATCCCGAAACGAATTCGTGAAAGCCCCTGCTTAAATACCCTGAGGTGTAGAGTTTGGGGTTCAGGGTTTAAAGTTTCGAGCTCAGGGTGAAGGAACTATAGCAAGCAAGTATATAAGCAATGTTGTTTAACAGGAACCCTACACTCCCTACGCCCTAACCTCCCCTTACTCAAAGGCGTATAACATTACAGCATATAAGCGAAATTACATGATACACTATGAGTTTACATCTTTCGCTATGTAGCACCTGTATATATCATCATAGTTTATACAAAATTGTATAATATTATGCTTCTTCTTCCGCTATCTTGTGCACTTTTTTCGGGTTTGCCATCCCAGGCCGGCCGCGGCTGGGTATCCCTGCCGAGCTCCTCCTCGGGTCACCCGAGTGCGGGCTCGGGTCGCCCAGGGGAAAGGGAAAGCTCAGGATTTCGGGTTTTAGGGCTTAGGGTTAAGGGTTTAGGGGTTCAGGGTTTAGGCTTTAGGGCTTAAGGTTCAGGGGTTTAGGGCTTAGGGTTCAGGGTTTAGGTTTCGGGTTTAGGGTTTCGGGGTAAGGTTTAGAAGCATACCCTACCCCCTTTCTGGGGTACCGACCTGTCGAAGATTTATATTGAAAAGCAGCTAACCTTGAAAAGGGGTAGGGTATGAGCCTCTAGGTCTCTAGGTAGGGTTTGGGGTTGAAGGTTCTCAAGCCTGCAGCTTAAGGGGGTGGGGGTTGTTTGGGGGTCCGGTGTAGGGTTTAGGCTTCATGTTTATGGGTGATTAGGGTTCCCACTAAGCCCGTAGCGTTGGAGGTTTGGGGGCCCCTAAACCCTACGTACTCTCAAAGTTCAGGGTTTTAGGGTTTAAGGATAGGGAGCTAAAGCGGATCGAGCCGAAACCTTGAAAATGTTGGACTATGCCATAAGGCTTTGGGGTTTAGCTCTGCAGGGGTTCAGCAGAGTGAAGGGTTGGCATAAGGTTTCTGGTTTTCGGTTTCGCCTTAGGCTATCTTTCTTGACATACCGTCGATTGAAAAGATTTAGATTGAAAAGCTTGTCAGGGTAGTAGAGTCGAAGATTTGCAGTGTTTGTAAGTTCAGGGCCCAGGTGTGTTTAGGTTAAGATTCGTCCTGGCTTAAGGCTTCAGGGCGCTCGGGTCTCAGGGCCTTTACAGCTTGGGCGAGCTTAAACAAAGCTTCATGCCTGAAGCCTTAAGACAGCTAGCCCCACGAGTTCGGCACCCCTACACATACTGGTGTAATCAACCTTACCCTTGTCCCCCCCCTAAGGGTCCACTTATTCAACAAGTAGAAACATTTGGCCTTAAGAAAGTCCCTGTATAAGTTCTTTGGGGCCAAAGTATATGCTTTTTGGGCACATGGACCCTTAGGGTCCGATCATGGGCAAGCCCGACGCCCTGATGCTCGAATTGCGATCGCCCTATAGTTCCATAACCTCCTTAAAACCTAGAGGCCTAAACTCTAACTGCCTAGACCATTACCTCAATCGTCAAACTCTCAACCCTGAGCCGTAAACTAGGTGAACTTTTCCTAGAAGGGATTCTGGACTCCGCAGTTTGGAGAAAGGCTTTTAACAAAAGCATATTTCCCTAAACTCTATGTTTTGCATCCATCTTCTGCCAAGGGCCATGGGCTTGCCCACAGCCTGCCCTCTGGCGACAGTGTGCGGGCCCTCAATTTCTGATTTTTTGGGGCTCAAGACTTTAGCATAGGGACCTTCACCCAGACCTTACACTATCCCTTAATTGACTTTAATTTAGGAACATACCTTCAATCATACTAGGGATCCTGTTAAAATTAAAGGCATATTCCGTAGCTACGGGTTTCGGAAGGTCTGAGTTTAGGATCTGGAAGGAAGTCTATGCACAAAGGAGTAAAGACGCCCATTATGATTAGGAGCCCTTGGTATAGATCGAATACGAGGGGCTCAGGGACAATCCTGCACGCAAGATAGCCTCTTAGCAGCTGAGTAGGCGGCCTTTAACCCTGTTGGGGTATATATAATCCGACCTTATAAGGTTAACAAAGGCTAAGTTCGACGTCTCCGCCTCAAACTTCGATCCTGTATATTCAGATGGACCCAGACCTGCCAATAGCCCTTAATTCAAGGACTATACCTTCATACAGTTTAGGAAGATCCGAAAAAATTCAGGTACTTCCCTTAAGTAAAGGATTTTGGAAGGTCCGCGGAAGAGGAGTGCCGGCCAGCACTGACAACGGGGACCATACATTCGTTAGTCTGATCTCGGGGCCTTGATCATCAGAACAGGGTATTGGGTTTAGGGTTTTGGGGTTATGGTTTAGGGCGTATGTGTTTAGGATTCAGGGTTTAGGGGGGGCTCCCTATAGTTTGGGAAGGAACCCCAAGGAATAATATTGGCAATTATCCAGGCTTCTATATTGGGGCTCCTATAGTAAATAAGCAGGACTCTATTCGGCTTCTAAAGTGTGGCTGAGGCCTTCATATATGAACCCCAATCCTTCTTGGGCTGCGAGAGTAGGGTTTTAGCTGCCGCGCTCAATCTCGAAGTAAGCCATGCGCCAAATATCATACTCCACAATATCTAGGGACCTAAATAACCAAATTTGTGAGTGTTACAGGTCAACTCTCTGCATTCCAAACCCTGCACACCAGAGGCAAGCCGAAAAAAAACAGACCCATGCCCATACCCAAACGGCCCCAAATCCCGAGAGGCGCAGGCTTTTGTCAACCCTAAACCTCGACAGGCCCAAAACCTGAACCCTAAAACCTAAACCCTAAACTCTACATCAAAGCCTCCTAAACCCGAAACTTTAAACCTCAAACTCTGAATCCTACATCTTGACTTCTGAACTTTGTAACGAGTGAGTCCCTAAAACCCAAACACGACTTCCTTGCAGGTTGACACCGACGAGTGGGATTCTCCTCTACGCAGACAAGGAGCAACATTTCACAGCGGGTAGTCTGGACTTTGGGGTTTAGAGGTGTTGCGTTTCAGGAGCTTAGGATTTGGGTTTTGCGGCGGGGTTTAGGGTTTCAGGGCTTAGGGCGTATTTTTAGAGTTGGGTGCTTCCATCTGATCCGGATTCGCCGTTGCAGCCCATGAGAAGCAGAAGCCTTGTCGAGGATCTGAACGGTGGTATTCCATGGCAGGAGGCCGGCTGCTCTCACCTACTGGTGACTCTGCAAGCATATACTCTAAGAATCCGCACTGAACCCAAGCCTAGCTTGTACCCCGAGAGCTCAATACCCCTTAATTAAGCAGTATACCTTGAATTATAGGGGGCTTCATGTTATGATTTAAGCTGTATTCCGCTGTATTCCTTAATTAAGGGGTATTGGGCTTCCTGGGTACTCTCTAGATGATGAGCACAGCTGGCATAGTCATCACGCAGTTTCGGTTCAACTGCACAGACGTACAACGGCCGGACGCCTGCACAGCCTCAACATTCGTCTCGAGGGCAGACCCTATTCTAGGAACGACGTCAAGACTCAGATGGCGCAGATCAGGTCGGTGTGGCTTCGTTGAGAAAGGCTTTGCCTTGATATTGAATAGTCTGTTCCTTAGGGTTCCTCATGATACTTGCACCAAGATACATATGTACAAGTAAATACATATGAATATATATATATATATATGGCCCCCATAACAAGCAGTCAAAACACTTCAGACCCTTGGATTTGGTGCTTCGTTCATGAGGCATTTCGTCGCCATAGTCTACATGTCTCCATTGCTCCAGAGAGTTCACAGTCTAACATGCACAAACCCAGAGAGCCCAATACCCCTTAATTAAGCAGTATACCTTACATCACTAAGGGCATCATATAATGGTTTAAGCTATATATTCCTTAATTAAGGGGTATTGGGCTCTTTGGGAAGCCCGAGCCCTGGGATCCTTGAACCTTAAACAAGCCAACCCAGAGCCTCCAAAACCCCTTAATTAAGGAATATACCTTAAGTTATATTAGGGATCCTATTATAATTTAAGGTATATTCCTTAATTAAGGGGTTTTGGAGGCTCTGGGAACCCTGCGAGGCCTTGCAGAGATTTCTCGCTGATCAACCTTCGCTATTGAAGGACACCTTGGCAGGTCGTGTGGGCTCAGAACGTGGGAGCATCACCCATATGAGTTGACTATCCTTGATCTCTAACCCAACCCTAAACCCTAAACCCTAAACCCTAGCGCCTGAAACCCCTAAACCCCTCCCTTAACCCCTAAACCCCTAAACTCTAAACCCCAGCTCTACTGCGGTGCAGGAGGCGATGAAGGCGTTGCGGGGACTGGAGGAAAAGGACTTCGAGGATTCGTCGTGCATGACACAAGTAACTTTCGCAAGGAATGCCAGAGCAGCGATGATGACCAGGGTGTAGGGCTTAGTGTTCAGGGCTTAGGGTTTAGGGTTTAGGGTCGGGTACGATGGTGATGAAGCTGATGACGACAATCATCATCCTCAGCATCATCATGACAGTATTGTCAACATCGTCACATCGTTCTAAACCCGAGACATTTAGATAGCTCCGAAGTGGCACCAATCTCTATTCCTCCGTTGTGCTCGAGGTAGAGTCCAACCGTTACACTTCTGATTGTTGAGTTTGTCCTGCCATAGAGTCGTCCCTCAAGCGGTCCAAGTGTCTCGTGCACAGCTGCTGTGCTGTGAATACCCTTGGTGTTTCCCTTCTTGGCTGTTTGGGTTTCAGAAGGAAAAGAGTCCAGGGGCTTAGGTTTCCGGAGGGGTTCAGATGTCAGCGAAGCCACCTGATGGATAAATACTATAAAAAGAAACACCATCGCCGAAGGGTACAGGGTAAACCCTAAATCAACCCTAGACCCTGAGCTTCAACGCTAAACCCAAAGCCTAAACCCTGAACCGCATTCCCTCTCGAGGAGGAACCTAAGCCCTGACATCCTTCAAATCAACATCACTAAAGCCCTAAAGATTTGCCTTTTAAGGGTGCTTCTTTGGTGTGTCTTTCTTGGATACTTTTTCAAGAGTGAGCCCTGCAATTCACGGCCCATACTCCTAATATGGAGTAAGGCTTATACTGCGGCTTTGATCAATGAGTGTCTGCAGGGCTCCTTAGCAACATAAGCAAGTGTACATTTGGGTTTGATGATCTTTTTCATAATGCGCTCCCCTGATTCATAAACGTCGCCTGCAGAAGGGCCTGAGTATTATCCCCATTGCGGTACGGGATTTCATGAATCAATCAGGTGTGTAACGAACCCTTCATAGTCCCTGTGTAAGTGTAAGATACCCGACCCAAATTTAAAAAAAAAACACAAAAACCTATTGCGGACCCCCTGCTTCAACTGTTGTCAGGGTTACGGCCTGGTTAACTTGAACGAGTATCCTTCACCCTCCTACAATCAAGATACACTATAGTGCACCACCCAAGCCCCGTTCTAACTATTGAGGCCCCTTTGCTACATCCCACACCCTAAGCCCGGCCCTAAACAGCACCTGTATGACCCCTCAGAAAGGTCTAACCCTAAATCGGTAGGTTTTTGGATCCACACGTAAGCCCTGGAGACTGGCATCTCCTCACCTAAATCCTGAACTCAAACCCCAAAACCCAAAACTGCAGGAGTCGTCCTGCCTCGTCTCTTTAGAGATCCTCGAGTGAGGCTTGCGTGGCCGGGCCTTCGCGTGCTACGGGGTTTTCCGATTGACTTACGGGTTTAAGGGCTTATAAGACAAGCATTGGCATGCATATGTATGTATTTATGCATGTATGTATCTGTATGTATGTAGGTGTCTATGTGTATATACGTGTGTATGCGTGCATGCATGTAGGTATGCATGTATGCATGCATGCATGTATGCATGTAATTATGTACCTAAGTATGTAATCTTCGTACGTACCTACGTATGCTTGTATTCATCTACATGTATACCTGTATGTACATGCAGGTACATACATCTGGATGGTGTGGTATGGTATGGTGTGGCGGTAATTAAGGTGTAGTATGTGGTTATGGAGGTATGTAGATATGTATTTATGCAGGTATATATATATATATATATATATAGGTATGTTTGTATGTATGTACGTACGTGCGTACGTATGTATATGTATATGTGGCATGTATACATGTGGTATGTGTATATATGTATGTATTTATGAATGTATGTACGGTATGTATGTATATGTGTATGCATCTATGCAAACACAGATGCGAGACTGATTTCCCTTCTGGAGGTCTGTGTCATTCCTTCATCCTCGGGTTTGGTCTACAATGGCTTAGTGCCGGTCGTTTAAGGTTTGGGGTTTAGGGTATCATGAACATGCCAAGCAAGTAAGACCAATGCGTATCATTCCCGCTGCAATGTTATCAAGAAGTGTTGCTAGGCCAGGGCTCATAGCGGTAATGATCCCAGTCGCGACAGCTTGCTACACATTACATGCGGACATTCCCCGGCTAAGAGGCTAGTCGCGAGTGGTGTATCAGGTGTTTGCGAGCTTCGGGCAGAGAGGGGCCTGCGATGCTCAAGGGTTCCGAGTTTGCCATGTGGAGAATTTTTACGCGGTTTCGGATGCTATAAGAAGTCCAGAGTTGTTTAAGAAGTCCAGGGTGTGAAACGGTTTAGTTTGGCTCCAGATTGGAGAGGCACGGGGCCCTGACACACAGCGAGAAAAGGCAAGAGTGTCCTAAGTGCAACGTGCCTCGACAACTGGAAGTCTTGTGAATTAGCTGGCTCCGTGGCTGCCGGTGAAGGACTTGCAGACGGCACATTAATGCTCTGACAGGATGCGTGTATGTCGTTGAACGCCTTCCAAAGCCAAAACCCTAAACCCGAGACCGCCCTCCAAACCCCAAGTAATCGCGAGCCATCGGCGGTCCACGCGAAGCTTCATCGATGCATTTGCCGATCTTTGGCACCGCCGCCTTTCCGACCCGCTGGCTGTCCTCATATACATATATATATATATATGTGCGTGTATCTGTCGATCTATCTTTCTATCTTAACAACTTAACATGGATATGAATGTATTAGATATCGGTATGGCTTCGTATTCTCAGAAAATACAGTATCATTAGAAAACCTAGTGAGTGCTGCATACGTACTGTGTTCATTTCCATTGGGTAGACTGGGGCTAAGGGGTAAGTATATTTGGGTAAAGTTTGCACAAGATAGCAAGGATTACCTAAGAGCTCTCAGTTTGCAATGCAATTGGTTGATAAAGCTGGTTCGCTGATTCATGCAGATCTTCCGTACATAAGTGTGACAGTCTTGCCATGTTAGTGGCAGGATGGCGTCTTCAAACGAGGGGTAATTATGTTTGGCATCGAGACTGTGGCTTTACGTCGCTTCGGAACCTGTGATTTGCGCGCGGTTTCAGAGGCACATCCCAGAGGGTCCATATACACTACTGCTATTATTCGGAATTAGGCCCTAAAAGTATTGGGAGCCTACTTCCATAGTAGTGTTTTTTTGAACCCTCTGGACATCTCCGTACCATTGACTTCAAGCAGAATTGCTGCTCGTCTTTCTCACCGGATGCCCAAAACGGGCTGCATGCTAGTGGTCGTCGTGCGGCACAGCACGCACGCCAGATCTCTGAAAATGCCGGACAGTCAGAATACTACGAAGATGATAGTAGTTCCCCCTAGACCCGAGATCTCGAACCCAAATTGAACCTAAACCTTCTGTCGCCGGGCTTATCCACGTAGAAGCCCGAAGCAGCGATAGTCCGAACCGAACTGTCAGTCCCGCATTTGGCCTACGATGCATAGAGATTGCCCAAAGACATGGCGACTTGTGGCGGAGATGCAAAAAGGCATTTCATGTGCACCCTATCTTGTTAGGGCTTGGGGTTCCGTTCTGGTGTTGGGCTTTTGAGGTTTAGGGCTATCAGTAATTATGGGCAGAACTGAAATTCTGGGGGGTTAGAATACATCTTAATAATTCCTTGGGGTTCCGTGTTATCGAAGTATATTATACCCCCACGGTTTTTGTAATTGTTTTGGGGGTTCCTCATCTTTCATCATAGTATAATGTGCCCCAAACCCCTATTATAATTATTAAGGCTCCTATGTTGCACCTCGTGTACATGGGCTGCCTGTGTGTTGTAGCTCAGAGGTGCAGACCCTAAAGGCTCCGCGCGTTGACAGGTTGAGGTGCATTCGCATGTTGTACTTGGAGGATCATGGGACTTACTTAGTATAGGGTTATATGTACCGTAGTTGCAGGTATATGTTTTCAGTAATTATCAGTATAAGTTACTTTGTTTTTAAACTAGGCTACCAAGTCCCACGATCCTCCAAGTACAGTGGGTGCATTTCTTGAAGGATTGGGCTGCATCCAATGGTTTGACTGTTGGCTCAAGCCGAGCTGTTTTCAACTCTTGCGCCATCGGCACGGAACAGGCGGGCTCAACCTCAGGGAAACGTAACGCCGGAAACACTGCTTTGAGGCTTGGAGGCTTCGAACCAGCGCACACTAAACTCACAGAAAGACATCGCATTATCTTAATTGCTCACTGCAGATGTGAGCTTAAGGCTTAGGATCTGCGGTTCCGGCAAAGTCATCTGCGGCTCCGGCAAAGTCATGACAGCTCAAACCCTAGTGTGCCAGCAGTTGCAGACCCATCCTGCAAGCCCAAGGTCATAAACGTTTCCATTTCCGACATTAATTAGCCTTCGACGGCGGCAACATGGAGACCGCTACATGATGCAGGGCAATGCGGGTGCTGCTGCCTCAGGTCGACGAAAGCTTGACAATGCCTGATGGACGGATGAGGAGCCGAATCGTTTACATCCTCATGCGGGTTCGGGGTTACGGCCTAGCATTTCTTGAGAGTTCCTCTGACGAAGCATGATGTAACCTATAAACTACCCTTACCCCAAACCCCATAATGGATAAGCAACCCCAACCGCCAGACACGAAGGGCTCATGGTTAATCAGTGGCTTTTTGTGCCCAAAGACCCATACTCCACAGGGCTATTGGGCTTTTTTGAGCCTTGCATCCTTTCATGTCGACCGTCTTGACATAGCTGCGGAACACGCCAAGCCGAAGCTTGACCCGGGCTTCTCCTAGCGCTTGGCCGATGATGTTGGTGCCGGAGTGATGCAGCATCGCTGAGCCTTGTAACCAATCCCAAGTAGACCCAAACCCCAAAGCCTTCCCAAAGGGTCCAAGTCATGGTATAGTATATATACTTTTGGGACCTAAATACCTACTATAACGGTACTTGGACACTAGGGGTTGTAAAGACTTCCACCAAGGCATACCCGCAACTCCCCTCCGCGGCGTTTCCGAAGCGTGGGACCCCTTCCAATCCCGTGCTGTGCGAAGCTCAGCCTTAGGGAGGTTTGACATGGTTCCTCCGTTGACGTTGTTGCGCTTGAGTGGTTCTCAAGAATAGACTTCAAGCTCTCCCTAAGAAACAATAGTTGCTTCGGGGATTCCTTATTGTCGTTTCCTTCTTCTGATGTCATATAAAGGTAGCGGTTTTGGGGGGGTTCAGGTAGCCTTTAAGCCCCAAGCCATCCAGTGTCGCTTTCGGTTGAGGCTTGGGTAGGACATGCGCAAGAAGCCCCAACGACTCGAAGCAAATCGAGAACGATTTCAAGACAGGCCATATAATAGTTCAGTATTACCGAGACCCTCCATCTACCCTCCATGAGACCCTAAGTACCCAGTAATGCCCATTAATTCTTTGGGATCACATACGACTATTTGAAGGTACAAGGATCGGGGTTTTGTTGAAGCCAAATCCTGTTCTGTGTGAGACGAGCTGTTCGTCTGAGCTCCGTCCATCTCAAGTCTCAAATTGGGGGTTTCCGAAAATTAGGGGTACCTTTGAAAGGGATCCTTAAAGGGCTCCTTAAAGGGATCTATAAGGGTTCTATAAAGGGTTAAGGGTTTAGGGCCAGGGTTTAAAGTTTCCGAAAACTAGGGGTACCTTATTCTGGGGTCCTTGTAATAAGGATCCTACTATTTGGGGCACTTATTGGGGTCCTATTCTACGGAAACTCCCAATTCATGCCAGCCCGCTAAACCTGACTCATCCTCAGACCCAAACCTCCGAATCTCAATCCGGGACTCACCCCACTAAGTTCCATACAGGTAGTGACAATCAATGAATGTCCAAGTAGTGCCTCAAAATCTAAGCCCAGTAATGTAAGAGCCTGCTTAAGAAACCCTGGGCCCATAACCCCAAAATACGAGGCTTCATGGCCCAAGGTTTCTTAATCAGGTTCCTACATTAAGCCCTAAACCCTGAAACCTAAACCCTTATAGATCCCTTTAAGGATCCCTTTTCTTAATCAGGTTCCTACATTAGACTAGCGATCGGATTCTCGCACAAGGTATGACACCAACGGTGCTTTCTCCTTCAGCCCAGCTCTTAGTGGAGGTTACGTTTCTAAGTTGGGTCCTGGGTTTTAGGACGAGGTTTTCGGGTCTAGGGTTTGCGTTCAGGCTCGTGGATTACTGTACGGGTCCATGTACCTAAATAGCATATACATTGGCCTTAAAGTAGTCCCTATATAGGTACTTTGGGCCCAAAGTATATACTATTTGGGATACATGGACCCTTAGGCTTAAATTCGGTGCTTTCCGGCTGCTGCGGTTCGATCACTTGCCCTGACAGCCGGAAGCTCCTTTCCTTTCAGATTTTATTTGGGATTATATAGGTGGTCGGGTTTAGGGGTTTAGGGCTTAGGGGTTTAGGGTTTAGGGCTATGGCCTAAGGGTCCAAGTACCAGCTACTAAGTAGGTGTTTGGGCCCCAAAAGTATACACTATACTATTACTTGGACCCTTTGGGTAAGTGAGCTTTTGACATTTTGACTGTTCTTCAGCCCGTGCCAACCAACAACTTCTGCTGCGAAAGCTGATTTCGAAAACTCAAGCCACACAAAATCTCTCAAGCCGCTGCAGCCGCCCATGTCGTGGAACGCTAAACCCTAAGCCCTAAACCCTGGCACTGAATGGCCAACCCCTCCAAACGCAAAACCGTCTGATCACCCAAGAAGCCTGGTGTTTCGACGATCATCCCTAACAAAGCGCTATACTGGGCGTTGGAGTACCATACTTGAATACTTTTCCGTAAAGGAACCATTATGAAGTAAAAGTTCTATATGTTTCCTCCCTGGTTACTTAAAGGCCCAGGATAAGGTAGAAGTCCGAATAATACCGAGCGCCTCTTCCATACGGTTTCTTTCGTTCCTTATTGATAGCTATACCCAAAGGGTCCATGTACCCAAGTAGTATAATATACTTTGGGCCCAAAGTACCTATATAGGGATTACTTTAAGGCCAATGTACATACTACTTAGGTACATGGACCCGTAGGGATACGAGACAATGCACCGAAACGCTGTTCTGCGTATTAATGTCCATATCGGAGTTTCCGAAAACAGGGGACCCCAATCTAGTATCCTAAAAAGGACCCCAAAATAAGGTACCCCTAGTTGTCGGAAACCTTAAACCCTTAACCCTTAAAGAACCCTTATAGATCCCTTTAAGGAACCCTTTAAGGATCCCTCTTAAAGGTACCCCTAATTTTCGGAGACTCCCACATTCAGGGGCCAGGCCCTCAATGGGGAGCCTGGGCCCGGAACTTCAGCAGAAACCCCAAACTGCCAACACCCAGGAACCCGAAGACTGAGCCTGAAGCTCGAGGGTTTAGAGTTCGAGGGTTTAGAGTTCGAGGGTTTAGAGTTTGAGGGTTTGGGGTTTGAGGGTTTGAGGGTTTAGGGTTCGAGGGTTAGGGTATAGGGCTTGAAGCTAGAATCTACAGCTTTTAATTTATACATTAAATTCCGCACCCCCCCCCCCTCAGTGCAGCAGTAAACAATGCCAAGGCTCCTATGGACCTGGCTTTGCCAAGGGCCAAGATAGTCTTGGGCAGTAACAGGTCTCTGCCGATTGACGACGGTTTGTTTGGTTCTTTTCAAGTTTAAAGTCAAACCTTAAACCCTAACCCTAAATTCGGCCCTAAACCCTAGTCCCTTAGGCCCTAAACTACGGGACCATGGGCTTTGGAAGTGTGCTACTTGGGCTGTTTCGCTGCTATGGCCGCTGAATGACTGAGAGTAGTGAGCCTTGGGGCTCTGGGCTCGCGGGTTCTTGGGCTTAGGGTTTAGGGTTTAGGGTGGTTTAGGGTTTAGGGTTTAGGGTGGTTTAGGGTGGTTTAGGGTTTAGGGTGCAGGAATCAAAATGAGGGTCTCCTTTGTCCCTTTTAGGTACCTCGCCCCCGTAAACCTTAAACCCGAGACGGGCTCCGGGTTCTTCTCCTTTTGCGGTCCCCCTCCACAAGGACCATCACGTTGACAACTGCCCAGAGCGGCTCCCGTGCTAGCCTAGTTTGAGAGCCGAAGTTGCCTTTGCGGGTGTGTCTCACAGGGTTTAGAGTTCAGAGTTTCAGGGTTTGGGGGTGCAAGTATAATCGGTTTTAGCTGCAGAATCACCAAGTAAAGGTCCTGTAGGTATTGGTTGCAGAATCACTACCGCTCTCACGTGGCTGGAGTTTGCTGATGCTTTTTGTAGGACCACGCGGCTCTTGTTTCGGGCCACACGTAGATACGGAAGCCCGAGACCCATAGTCGGTGCCACGATATACCGTACGTCAAGACATCAAGACCCAAAGGCCCCAAAGGTAGCTTTTGAGTAGAAATGAAAGTCGGGTTTCAATAACAGGAACTACAATTTTTTTGGTGTGGGTAAGCATCCCCCATATAGATACTTGGGACCCTTGGGGAGACACGATCGTCCAAGCGTCAGCCGAAGCATCCGTTCCTTGCACGGTACTTGGAGGATCATGGGACTTAGTAAGCAAGGTTATGAGTCCCTTAATTGGAGCTATAATTATAAGTAATGTTGACTATAGTTACCTTATATGCAACCCTAATTACCAACTCCCGTAATCCTCTAAGTAAGGGCGCATACAGCCGCCTGCCGCTGCCGCCGGCCACAACGTCGCCGGCACCAGCCACCTCCCCCCATCCTGCCATTGCTTCTCATGTTTGGGATTCGAAGTTAGCTTCAAAGTTGCATGATACCAATGCTCCACACAGGTCGACTGGAATGTAATTATTGTATGCGTCAGAAGTCTGTCAGCACTAAATGGAGAACTCCTTTCCCTTTTGCTGTCTGGTGGCTCGTGACAGCTGAAATCTCGATCATGATCGGCTGCACGCAGAACCTGGCCTACAAGCACCGATGCCGTCAGCCCCATACATGCTTTCCCAAACTCACTGGGTGGTTGTATAAATTGTGGCCCCTTCTTGGGTACCCTAAATATTTATTAATATTAGGTGCCGTATTACTTTAGGGACCCCAAAAGGGACCCTAATTTTGACAACCACCCCCAATGTTTCACACCAAGCCTATCCTCAAAGCTTGAGCCATCGAGTGCTTTCATGTTGGGTGTTCGGGCAGACATGAAGTTGGCAGATTGGACTTGTATATATATATATATATATACACACATATTTGAATATCTGCATGTATCTATGTATGCATGTGTGTATGTATGTATACACGCGCACCTACACAGGCCGACACAACACTCTAAACTCTCAACACCCTACGCTCCACTCCAAGACAGATGCCCTAATCTCTCAAACCCGAAGCCGCCATCAAATCCTGAACCCTGCAACCCCAACAACGTTGTCCTTGCTGACCATGGGCGGCGTTGGCTGGTGCGAGCTTGATGCGTTGATTTGCGCCTAGAATGCTGCCAGGCCATCCCTTTCACGAGTCTTACCACATCCCAAGCACCATTCGAACAGGTTTGGCTTCCGACGTAGAGCTTCAATTAATTTACCATTGCCAATACTATGGTGGGGGTCCTTACTATACTTATAGTATAGAGGGCCCCAACACCCTTTTCTAATTATTAAAGCCCCTACATTCTGCCAGGCCAAGTAAGCTCCTACTCAGCCTTATTGTAGTCTGATACTGGAAGTCCGGCCTACCAAACTAGACTCTGAAACCTAATATAGGGGCCTGAATAATTACCTACACGATTTTAGGGGGGGGGGGTTCTTTATTGAGATTATAGCACACTGGGCCCCTAAACCTTATTCTAATTATTAAGGGTCCTGCCTATAATACTGTCCAAGCTGTTGTGAGGAAAGAACACCTACATGCTCATCAATGTTGTGTTTCCCGTAGTTTAGGATGCGAGTTTGCCTTAAACTTGAATGCGTTGACCACTCAAGCCATCGTGTAGTCGTTTTTGGGGTACACCTGTTGCTTATAGGTGGTCGACGCGAGTGGGGCAAGGAAGGGGAGGATCATGGACAGGGGCAGGTGCGGCAATACGACAAAGTAACTGAGCGATGCAAGGTCGTCTAATCTATAGTCTACATTACTGGATCATTTACAGTTTCTCGCCCCAGCGTAATGTCACGGGAATTAAAGAAGCAGAAACACACGTTCAAGGACCCAACGTTATGAGGACGATCGTGGCCAGCAAGAAACCAAGATGATTCATCATGATTGCAAATTCGGAGCATCTGTTTGGGCTTACAGCGGTAACCCCAACCACTAAACCCTAAATCATAGCAGCAGCCCTGTGACCCCAAACCCTACAAAATAGTAGGCTATGACCCCTTACTTAGAGGGTAGAGCCCTCAAGCTTGTCGACTTGCAGGCACCGTTGGCTCAGCACAAGACGCCCTTGAGTCTGCCAAGGATCTTCGGAAACCGCTGGCCGGGGGGGATGGGGGGGGCTATGCATTCAGGGGCTCATTTACCCAAAGGGTCCAAAGTACCCATATAGTAGATTGTAGGGTTTCTATATAAGGAAGTACTATTATGAGTTAGGGAACTATTCCCCATAACAATACATAGGACCCTTTTGGTTAGAAATATCGTTTGAAGGGTTGATAGCAGTCGAGGATTCTGCGAAGCTAGCACGCAAGAAGGGAGACATGCTTACCTAAGCAGCCATGTGTGGTGCGTATATCGCATAAACTTGCCGAGCAGTCATGTCGTGACCCAACTATGTGGTGCGATCTCTTCCCCATCGGAAGTCTACCGCACACGCAGTCTTGTAATTCTTGGCATCTGCACAAACATGGTCATTTCAATTCCCAAGGCAAAAACTGTTGATCTGCTGCATCATGTCTTGCTTGGAATGTGCTGGGTTTTGCACAGCCGCCCCGTAGACTGTGCCCCTGATCCTTTCCACAGTCAGCTGTTGCCAGCATGGGCGCCGTGGAGTCTACGTGCCAACATCGCAGCATCGGCGCTTGCCCCAAGGCGGATGAAGGTGTTCCCGGTGCAGCTCGCAAGGACACTGGTAGCACAGACGCTCCCTCAGACAGCTTGGACTCTCCAGCTACACCCATGCCTTCGACACCCCCTCAAAGAAGCACGGCAGTCCTTCCGGCACGGTTGAGGTGGTGCCAGCAGGTACGCATTCAACAGGGACCGCGCCCGGGCACCTGTCAGGAACCCCAGCTGCACCGATGCCCCAGACATCCCCTCAAGGGATCATGGGAGCACCTTCCGGCACGATGCCGCTTTATGCGATGATGCATGACGGAAGGATGGTTGAATTACGGCAAGGAGGTACACCTTCTGCAACAGGGGCCGCGCCCGGGCAGTCATCAGCAACCGCGCAAGGGTCACGACACAGAGTCGCCATCAACGAGATGACCATCATAGCCCGCCTGTTCAACGAGTGCTTCGAATGCCTGTCACACCTTTTCAGCATAGGAAAGGCGTTGAAGAAGAGTGATTGCTTCGATGGCTTGCCAAGCCACGGGGCCTTCGACAACTCTGTGATGCAGGCTGGTGATGAGCTTAAGGAAGCCTGGGAGTCCGTGGAGGCCCGTATGCAGGAGGAGTTTGATGACGTGGAAGGTTTGATCGATCGCGTGTTCGATTTCGACGACCGCGCGTAAGATCTCAATGACACGCAATTATATGTGAGCTAAAAAGCTTCAGTACACTATGATTGTCTAGGGCGACATGGTTCGCAGTTTCGGACGCCCGTCGGCAGTAGAAAGTTATTCTGTCGCACCAAGTTTCCGCACACGGTCCCTGCTGCGAAGGAGGGAGGCACCGCGAGGGTGCACAGATAGCCGAAAAAAAGTCTTTACTTGGATAGCTCTGCTTTGTTCGAGAAAAGGTGTGCGCAGAGCCTGCAGGCATGCACAGTGAGATGACATTCGTGTAGCCATAGTTGAGGGTCTATGGGTTTGCACTGAAGGGTTGCAGACTCTGATAATCCTGGAATCCTCAGCCGCATGTGCGTAAACACTGTGAGTTGCTGTTAGTGCTCCTTGCGAATGGGCCTCACCGGATATGACCCTCAAGGTCTCAGTACCGAATAATCATATAACATAGGGGCCTTAAAATTACCTATAATATTTTGGGGTTCTTGTTATAGTTTTAGTATAATGGGCCCCAAAACCCTATTCTAATTAAGGTCCCTATTTAACTCTCCTACGTACTAACCAACCTATATGTTCTGTTACCGAGCACTAGATTACTACGTCCTTTATACCCCCAGCCCCCAGCCCTCTTACCCTAAGCTGTAAGACACCCTTATAGGACCGAACAGATTCCCTGAACTCCAAACCCTATAACCGAATTGTTGTGCCCTTTGGGCCTTGCGGTTATCGAGCCATGCTGGTGTGAAGAGGCGCAGCGGCACCATCTTTTCAGGTTAAGCCCCGAACCCTTAGACCCTAAATGCCTGAAATGCCTTAAACCCTGAAGCTCAAAAGGCTTATATATCCTGATAATTAAGCCCACGCCTATACCCCTACAGGCGAAAGCCCTAAACCCCCAAAGCCGCAAAGCCCTAAACCCCTAAAGCCTTGAAGATCTGGACTCCTAAAACCGTAAAACCCCTAAAGCCTGAAAGCCATAAAGAGCCCTAAAACCCCGACCTCGGAGGAGGATGAGCTCGAGCAGCTGCTGTGGCGAGTGGCCCGCGGGCAGGTCTCCATCTCCGCGGCGGTAGGCCGCTTACCGGGACGGTTGTGAAGGGTTTACAGTGCGTTACGGTCAGGGTTCATTTTTTCGGATTTGGGTTTGAGCTTGGGGGGTTGGGTGTAGTAAGTTGTAGGGTTAGGGTGTAGCTGGCTTTCGCCTTGTGAAGATTTGTGCCGGTCGTATCGTGAGTCTGACAGTAGTCCCTAGCAATTAGCAGCCCTAGAGTTGTAAACTCTAAACAGTATAGGTCTGCTTGTGTTGGTTGTGTCGAACCACATTCTCGAGCCGCAAGGCTTATGGAACGCCACTTGGAACGCCGAAGGCCTGAATTCCCCTTGATTTTTAGCAGCATGCCTCCGCACTCTTTGCACCCCAGCATCTCAGAATCAAGAATAGAGCGCACAAATTACCACAGATCTCGGAATAGCGTTTCAGGAAAGCCACACCCCAAACAGCACCAAGCCTTCAGGAATGCCTCCCAAACCCCATACCCTACATTCTTCACCCTCAACATCCCTGAACCCTATACCCAACACCCCATACCCTAAACCCTATACTCTACCCCCCTCTCTAAACCCTATACCCATCTATACCCTACATCCTTTGGTTTCAACATCCCTGAAGCCTAGATTCCCTATATATACCCTAAACCCTAAACCCATCGGTACCCTAAACCCTAAACCCTAAACCCCTAAACCCTAAACCCCTAAACCCTAAACCCTAAACCCCTAAACCCTAAACCCTAAATTCAACATCCCTAAGCCCTAAACCCTAAACCCTAAACCCTAAACCCTAAGCCCTAAATTCAACACCCCTAAGCCCTAAACCCCAAGCTCTCCGCCCTATCCGCAGACTTTCTCGAGACTGAGCCCGAGCAAGACTTGGCGGAAAAGCGCGGTGCCCGGCGCTGGAGCCATCAGGCGGGTTTAAGGGGCTTTGGGTTTAAGTCAGGTTTAGGGTTTAGGGGTTTAGGGGTTTAGGGTTTAGGGGTTTAGGGTTTAGGGGGTCTTTGGGTTTAAGGGGTTTAGGGTTCCAGGGTTTAGGTGTATAAGAATGTATAGGGTTGTATGGTTTAGGGGTTCTGGGCTGTACAAGGAATAAACCCCCCAAAGTAGGTAGAACAATGGCCCAATACCCACAAAAGGCAATTATTCTACATACTTTGGGGGTCCAGGTAGGGTTCTAGGGTTTAGGTCTATAGGGTTGCATGGTTTAGGGGTATAGGGCTGTACAAGGAGTAAATGGGGGGCTCGTTTGGGGGGAGGGTGCGGGGTTGAGGAATTGGGAGTCTTGTTTTCGTGTTTATTTGGGCTTGCTCGAATGTCTTGGCTGCGGGCTTTGACTGTAGATATCTGGCTTCAGGCAGAGGAACCTCCGGAGTAGTGCTCGCAAGGTCGCAGTATTCTGATGATTCTGATGCCGATGGAGTAGACAAGCTCTGTTGATAGATCCTGAGGCTCCACACCTTACGCATTACATCAACACTAGGAGTGTTTCGGAGAACCCTGAATTCTACTGGCAGCCCTCAGCACGGGGACAGATAGGCAACAGGGAGGCAGAGACAGGTAAAGTGGCAAAATAAGAGCGATCGACGGAGCTAGATGCGGAGACATACATAAAGACAGCAAGCAAACCTACATTCACACCTGTCTAGCTGCATACCAAGAACGGCTGAATATTCGTCAGAGGCTGAGCTGCGGAGGCAGAGTGCTGTGCAAGGGCTTATGTTTCGGAACAGTTTAGGAGACAGCTGGGAAGCTTCAGTGCTTTGATGCAGTCCTTTGTGGTTACTGGCTGGTGGGACTTAGTAACTATTAGGGTTACAATTAGGGCAACTATACTTATAACCCGAATTAAGGTACTTGTAACCTTGCTTACTAAGTCCCACGATCCTCCAAGTAGGTAGTGCCCCGCTCAAGTCTCCGAGCTCTTGTTCGACAGCTGTCGCGCAGACCCGGGCGCTGGCGAAGCCGACGCCGACAACCTTGGCTCCGGCACATGCGATACAGCGGAGCAAGGCTGGGTGGACGTGCTTCAGGGATGGTTTGGGTTTACATTACAGGTTCAGGGCTGAGGGCTTAGGCTTGAAGGGAGATCTTTTAAGTGCAGGGGACGGCAAAGGTTTAATTACCTTGAAAAAACGATCAGGGTGTGTTGTTCAAAGGTCAGCACTTGCCCAAAGGGTCCTGACCTGCATGTGGAGTCCTCGATGGCACTGTGCTTATGGCTCTAGTAGGCCTCAACCCTCCGCCGGAAACCTGCAGCCCACAGTTCGGGTAAGGCGAACAGGGTAGAACTCTTCTGGATTCACTGTTTCGATGGCTCGACCCTGTAAACCATAATATACATATATATATATATATATATATATATGTATGTATATGTATATGTATATGTATATGTATATATATATATATATACAGATACACACGCCTCTCCTACATCCTACACGGGGCCGTCGACCCCCCTGTTTTCCAGGCCCCGCAGTGCGCCCAGGTTGTGGTCGAGGCCTATGAGGACGGATAGATTTGGATCCCTGAGACTCCATGCACCCATATACGGTTGATGATATAAATCCTGCATTACCTTATGGACCCTAATCTGTGGGAATTATGGTATATTCCTTGGTATGGGTAATGCAGGATTTATATCATCAGCCGTAGTAGGTACTTAGGCCTTCAAGGGGTCTCTATAAGTTTAAGGCCTAACTACCTACTATATGGGTACATGGAGCCTTTAGTTATGAATGTGCTTTTAGGTGCGTAGCCCTATGCTTCCAAGGACCTTATAGTCAGGGGCCTAGGCCCCTAAATCTAAAGGACCAACTATAAGGTCCCTGGAAGCATGGGGTGAACAAGTAGGTTTAGGTATGTAGCTATGTATGCATGAATGTTCCAACCTGCGGCAGGAGAACGATCCTCTTTGCGCAGGCTGCAGGGTTCGAGATCATCAGCTGAAGGCCTTTCTGCACGAAATGCGGGGAGCAAGGGCTTGGTTTACAGTAGCCCGAACCCAGATCCCTGAAAGCTCTTTCCGAGATTGTCATGCCATTTCTGACTTGAGGATCAGCGGCATAAGGGTGCTTAGAGTAGGTCGGGCCGATCTCTGTCTGAAGATCTTGCAAAAGTCCGGCAGATGAATGGCAGTTATCCAACAAGAAGAGACCCGAGCTGCTTGTCGCCGTCAGTGATCACCCAGTGTTCTATACCGCCTCAGTCCTGAACTTGCCTCAGGATGTGATCATACTGTTGATGGACAAAATCCTGCAATGACCCTAAGGACTCTAAACTATGGGAACTACGGTATTTTCCTTGTAATGGGTAATGCAGGATTGTGTCCATCAGCAGTATCAAGCGAACTCCCGAAGCCCACATACACCGCAAAATCGAAGCCTCGGCAACAAGTTGTTCGAACCCGAATCCAATACTCGGGCCTGAATAATTCGTAAACGCGTCCTCGTATAGTCCATAAGAATTTCGCCCATATACAAAAGGTGCACTGTGCTTTAGATCCCCCAAGCGGTCCAAGGCACTTGCCAAAGCTCTGCAGGGCTTAGCGAATGCCGCGCTGTCTCTCGGCTGCAGTGAACTGAGAGGTTTCGCTCGTGGGCTCCGATAGGCAACAGCGATCATCTATAATTAGGTTTGAGGGTTTTGGGTTTAGGGTATTTGTTTTCGGGACTTGAGGTTTAGGATTACTTTAACTTTATTAAATGGTTTTTCGAGGTTTCATGATTCAGCAGGGTCTGGGATTTAGGGCTAGTTTTATTTATCGTGATGAACAGCGGGAGGCTCCCTCGGGGCAGATAAGGTTTCGGCTTGGGGCGAACGCTGGGAAGAAGGATGGTCTGCCCTTTACGGTTCCTATGCAATTCTGGGACAATGTACCCGAATACCCCAGTCTGAGTCTTGAGGCCCCCAAAAAGGCTGGGAACAAGGTTCTTAGGGGTACTTAGAAATATTCTTTTAATTTTTGGTTAATATAATCCCTAAGAAACAGCTAAAATTATAATTGTTGCTAGGGTTCTAAGTTCAGTATAGGGTTCCTTTCTAGAATTTCGGCCATAGGGACTGTGGTGCAAGCAGCTTGAGAAATTGTGAGCTGACACTCCTCGACGACTCACCTGACTCACCAGCCAAACGCTGTTGTGTGACTTCCCTTCATGGTCATTCGGGCGGTAAGCGTCTTCGGCGGGTCTGTTGCCCCACCCTAAACCCTAGAAACCTTGTGAGCCCAAGCCATCTGCATACTCAGCCCGCACCCCGCCACCCGAGACTTCGAATGCCTGGCAACCCAAAACCCGAAACCCTAACCCTAAGGCTCAAAATGGCCCAAAAGCCTTATATAATATGAATATGGTCTTTAGGCCGAGAAGCCTCGAAATATCAGTCCTTAGAGCCTTAGGTTAAAGGAAGCTTTAGATCCAAAACTCTCGGCCGCTGTAGACTTTGACATCTTCAACGAGGTAGCGTTTAGAATGCGATCACTTGCACCCCTGTTCTTCGGTGGATGATATAAATCCTGCATTACCTTAATGGCCCTGGACTATGGGAATTATGGTATATTCCTTATTCTGGGTAATGCAGGATTTATATCAGCAACCGTTGCAGTGAGTGGAACACTCCCATAGAACATTCATATAGACCCACACTCCGAACCGAAAACCAGAAGATGTCCGACCCCGAGCCGTAAGCCCAAACACCACACCCCAACAACGTTCAAGGGAGAAGCCTTCTCCGAGAAGGATTGCAGCAATAATAATATTCGTAATAGTAATAGAAGTAGAATCATCGGAATAGTAGTACAGAAAATAATCCATAATAGTATTAATAATTTATAGCAGTATAATCATAGTAATCATAGTACAGAAAATAATCCATCTAAGCGGTGCGAAGGAGCTTGTCCGGGCTTTCGCTCCCAAAGCAGGCGGAACAAAAGGGGGTAGTGTAGGAACCTGATTAAGGAACCCTGGGCCCTAAGCCGCAAAACAGCAGGATTCATATTATAAGGAACCCTAACAAATAAACGCCCAAGGTTTCTTAACCAGGTTCTTGCATTATGTGTGTGAGCTCTGTTTTGTGAGGGTTTTCACAGAAACCAGGCGCTGAGGAATCTTGGTGGCCTACAAGAACTAGGTGGCAATTTGGGATTTTTTTAAATTTCCTTTATGGTTCCTATAGAGTTACCTATTCATAAATATTTTTCGGAGCCCCAAAAGAGAAGTAGAGGCAACCAACTCGTCTTGGCTCAAGTCGTTATTGGGCTTCAGGGGCTGTATGACCTCACGTGCCACTTTGGACGACATACTTGAGGCTTCAGGGTTTTGGCTTCAGGGGTACTTCGATGCCCGCTTCATGGGATTTTGTGCGACTGAAGTCTCGTGTACAACCACTGTTATGTAGAGAGGCCATTGCAAAGATACAGCTGCAGCCGGCGTTTCCATGAGGGATGCCGGGTCCCAGATGGATTCCTTTTACGCCGTTGTGGATACACTTTGCGCAATCCTCACTTTACCCAAATGGTAATAATTAGGTCACGAACCATCTAATATATAACCCAGCAACCCATCATTTAGGTAATTGGAACCCTATCGCGACAGATTGTGACATCTGTTCTTCCGCTTTAGGGCTAAATACGTGCCACTTTGCTGCCTGATTCAGGAGCTGGCGCGGCTGGTCCTCGACCACTGCAGTCCCTGCAGTCACCTTGAAGTGGGCATCGGTGGCTCGGCATTGCTTTGGCATGCGTTCGCGGACCATGGAAGGGAATGCAGGCAGCATGATATCTGTTGCACATGTTACAGCACGGCTATGCAGTGCCAGCTTGAGCATTGAGTTGAGCTTTTTCAGGTGTGGGTGGTGGCATTTTCGTTTGATTCCAGCCTTTGTGCATCCACGGTGCTAAACGAAACCCTAGTAGTCCAAAGCGCAACCAGACCTGTAGTGCTGGGTACCCATAGGCCCCCTATAGTAGTTTCTTTTTGGGGTTCATATTTAGAATCCTATAAGGTAATCCCAAAAAGGAACTATGGGGCCTATGGATATTTTCAGGCCTTGACACTTGACCTGGTACTGATGAGGAAAGAGGCTTTCCTCGCAATCGATGCGATTTGCAATACACGACACGAAGCCAGGTCACTTTTTGTCCCAAGTACCCTGCAACAGACTCGAGTCAAGGACTAAGCACGGAGCTGGAAACCTCAAATCCTGAACCCTAGCCCACTCAGGGACGCTGTGCGCGTCGCTTCATGCAGCGGTGAAGGACATCTATGAGCTCTTGAGGGTTCAAGCCTTCAGTGCAGGATACCGAACCATCATTGAAACCAGGGGGCCAAACCTTTCATCAATGGGAACTGCTGCAGCAGTGTGGTAAGGACGAAACGACAGCAGCAGAGCTCCGGAGACTATTTGTTTATATCAGCTAGGGCAGGGTTTAGATTCCACCGTAGGCTGAGGATCGAGGGGGTTGATGTTTCGTGGGCTTGCAATCCCTGGCTTCTCCTAAATTGCACCTTCGGTGGTGCCAGGACAGAAGCCCCGAGCCCTATAACCCGAAGCTGCACATGCATACAATCGACTCGTTCGGCTTGTTGCATCATCTCTTTGGCAGGACAGCCAACGGCAGGAACCAAAGGAGTGGGCCTCAGCCATGTCTTTGCGCGTCTCGGTTCTTTGCCTTTTTGCTGCTGTTTAGGGTCGCGACGTTCTGCCCATATGCTCCATTGCGTTTCCGTTTTATGGGTTATATTTAGGATCCTATACGGTAGTCCCAAAAAGTAATAATACTATGGAGCCTCTGGGTAGGCATTGGGTTTAGGGTCAGGCCTTACCTTGAGACATATCCCAGCATTAGGAAAAAGAGAATCCGGGAGAAGTTGAATTAAGTGATCTGACGATTTGTCTGCGTTCGGGTTAATTATTCCAGCATTTCGCGAAACCACCGTAAGCCTTAAACCCTATACCCCGTTTCTCGGGGTATCCTTGATTTTGTTCACCCTGTTGGCCTGGAACTTGCGGTTGCGGCCCTACTCGACCCCGAAACTCAACCTAACGTGCCAGAACTAGCGAAACATACTGACTACTTTGGGCTATCGACCGAGCCTAAATCCTATATTTTTTGATAGCTTCTAAGGCGGCAAGCTCCTCATCAAGGGCCCCCTAGATGTGCCCTGAGCCTGCGAAGATGCAGGTGTTCTCCGAAGCCTTGCCACCGTCGAAGGTCACCCCTTTGCTACCTGGCTGCAAGGGGAACAGAGAGGCGTCGATACTGGGTCTCCAAGGGTTTCAAACTGCATATGGTTCTTTAAGGGCCTCATACAGTAAGGGGCTTATAGAGGTTTAAACAGATGAGAAAGACTATTTCTTAGAGGAGCTCTCGAAGCAAAATGCAAAAAATGGTATGTCCCGAAACCCCATGCAGGCCCGATAGTCCCTAGGGATGACTTGGGCAAACTCCGTGCTGCATGCCCAGGCGCGATCCCTCCCCGATCGCTGCTGCGGAGCGGGATATCGGTGCCGGAAGGGTTTGAACTTGAGCCTGAGATATCGCAAGCTCGAAGTGTTCTGTCCAGGTCACTCTACTGTATGTGGGTGGTTGTCAAAATTATGGTCCATTTTGGGGTACCCGGTACCCTAAATAATAGGTGCCGTATTATATTAGGGACCCAAGAAGGGACTATAATTTTGACAACCACTTATGTATTTTCTTCAGTGAGCCCGCAATTGCACCGCAGTCTTGAGGCCACTGTATTTTGCAAGGCTTAAACCTCCAGAGCCTCGCGTCCTAAGCCCCCGCAAAACCCTGAGCCCTATGAGCCCCAAGCCTTAAACCCTAAACCTATAAATAAGCCCTATAAACCCTTGCCCTAAACCCTAAATAAACCCTTGCCTTACACCCTAAATAAACCCTAATAAAGCCCTAAACCCTAAAACTCTAAATACACCCCAAGCCCGAAGCTCTGAATCTGCCTCGCAGGTGCTCTGTCTCCGACTCGATTCCCACGGGCCCGACCGGTTGCGCCATATCAGGACCCAGACCCAAGGGAGGATCTAGCAAGTAGATCCCCTAATTTGGGGCCCTATACTACTTAGGGTACTTTATAGGAGCCCCCATTAAGGGATCTACTTTTTGGATCCTTCCGGGGGTCTGGGCACATCCGTGGAGGGGACCTATGGGGGTTTAGTAGGGATTAGGGTTCCCATAATCGGGTTCATATTAAGGAATCCCTACCCCAAGAATCTTAAATCCTTTTCCGAGGCTCAGTCTTTAAGCACTCTGGAAGAGAAGCCGGAGTGTAGTATAGAGGCCTAATTAATTACCAATACTATTTTGGTGATTCCTTGTTAATGATGGTAGTATAACGGGCCCTAAATCACATTTTAATTATTAAGGCCTCTATTTCAGTATAGCATCCTACAATAATTGGAATAGGGTTTGCGGGAGGGGTATATCATGTAGTGACTAAGCCGGGTATAACAGGTGTCAGACCCCTGAATTCACGGACGGGATGGGGCTTGGTGCTTTGACGAGGGATTGGGCTGGCATGGTGGGTTTTAAGCGTGCGGTTTAGAGCATGGGGTCGACGGTTGCTGAATCATGAGTTCAAGAGCTGCAAACAGGACGCTGACCGCGTGCAGTTTCACGATCTGCAGGCCAGATTCGGCAAGGGCTTCGGGACATTTTAAGGCTCTTAAGTCTTGCGGTTTACGGGATTTGACAGGAGTTTATAGTTTGTTGTTACTTTCGGTTGTGCTGTCTTGGCCCCTGAACTCTAAACCTTGAGCCCTGCGAACCTTAAACTCCAAGCCTGAATTACCTTATTAAAATCAAATGACATGTTTTGGTGTTCTGTGTTATTGTTTTTTGTGGTCCTTGTTATGATTTCAGTCTAGAATTCCTTACACGGGTAGGTTATTTGGGCTTAAGGTGAATCCTATAAACCCTATAAGCTCTAAACTTCTAAACCTTTACTACACTCTGATTTTCAAATTTCCTCGACTAGAATCCCAAACCCCCAAAAACTCTAAACTCTTGTGCCAAACTGGAAACATCCCCCGAATCCCAAATCTCGAAGGCCAAATCCAAACTGCCCAGCCGTCCTATAGTCCTGTAGGGGCCTTAATAACCTTAATACTTACAATAATTACAAGTACTATTTTGGTGGTCCCTTATTATATTTATAGTCTAATGAGCCCCAAAACCTATTCCAAATAGTAAGGCTCCTACATTGCCCGACATCAACTCTCGCCAGTGGGCCAGGTCTCGGGAGTCGAGGTGGAGGCCGGGGTTAGTGAGATTTAGGGCTTTGGGGTTGTAAGTTTTTGGGTTTAGTGAGGTTTAGGTTTAGTAGGGATCTTAGTAACTTACGACTTTAGGTTTTGGGGTTTGGGGGGTGTAGGATTTTGGGTACGGTTTAAATGAGGTTTGGGGCTTAGGATTTGGCTTCATGTTTTTGTTATAAGGTTTAGGGCTTTACACTGCTCATAGGTTTCAGGGTTTACAGGATACCGGTACTTGGAGTTGTAGTCACGGCATGACTGCTATCTGTTTTCGAACGGTCGGCTGCTATCACCAATGTTGTGGTCATGGGCTTCTTCGTCTTAGCCTCCATGGCTCCCGGCGGCGTCCGGGCTTCGATTAAAGAAGAATAGAGGCAGTGTTTCTGGATATCGGTTTCAGTTTCGATGGCTGCTGTGGAGCTTAAGGTTGATGCAAGGGGGTTGAGGGTTCAGGGCTTGGGGATTATAGGGTTTAGGGTTTAGGGATTTTAGGGCTTAGGGTTTAGGGTTCAGGGTTCAAAGAGGTGGCCTAGAGCTTCAGGGTCGGAGCATCCCACCGTGACTTCTTCTTCTTCTTCCCAGCAGGTGTTGGGCAAGCCCCTGCGCTCTTTGAAAGCCGGAAGAACGCGTATCAAAGTACAAAAGCCCACAAAGTTGCAAAACCGTACAAAATTCATACACCCTATAAAGCCTCATGAATCCTAAACAACTATTCTAGACTCCGAGACTCCGACATAGACCTCCGAGTCGCGAAGGTGCAGCGGTCGCCGAACTCGACGCCGGCGGCGCTGCTTCGGATGCCGGAGCTCTCGCCGCAGCCCAGGCGGACTCTTCGGGTTCCTTTTGCGGTTCCTTTAAGGCCACTCTGAGGGTTTCGGGTTTTGGGGTTTGGGGTTTAGGGGCTTAGGGTTTAAGTCTATAGGGTCTGTTGTTTAGGGGGGTTTCGGGTTCCTTTCGCGGTTCCTTTCAGGGTACTCGTAACCCTTTAGGGTTTAGGGTTTAGGGTGGGCATTTGGGGGTTTCTGGTTCCTTTCATGGTTCCTTTAAGGCTACTCGAAGGGTTTCGGGTTTTGCTTTAGGGTTCAGGGACCTTTACTAGGATACTCTAAGGGCTTCTGGTTTCGTGGATTTAGGGGTTTCGGGTTCCTTTCACGGTGCCTTTCAGTCTTATGGTGTTTTACACTTTCGGGATTGTGGTGTTGAGGGATGGGCAAGGCTTTCGGATTTGGGGTTCACGGTTTAGGGCTAAGGCACGCAGGGTTTTGGTTTAGCTTTGGGATTGTCTGGTTTTGTTGCGAAATTTTCAATTCGTCTTCCAAGAGATTGCGAGAACAAAATGGTGAGGTAAATGAGCCGCCGAAGGCCCTACCCTAACAATCCAGGGGACCCAATAATCTGGTACTCGGGTTTAGGATAGTAGTTATGCAGGTTACTATTTTGGAGAGTGTATGTTACTTGGACCCGTAGGGTCACCATATTTTGAGATCTTGGCAAACCAATCAGTTTCACCAACTATACAGCCTGTCTTGCCTCTTTCCGTGTGTGCATACTTTTGGCTTTGTGAGGGTTTAGGGTTTGAATCAGTAGGACCTGGCCTGGTCTTCATGTTTAAATCCGACATTTGCTGCATCCAAGTCTCGCTACCTCAGAACCTAAGCCCCTAAACTTCCCGAACTGGGATCTCTAGCACGTAGCGAACCTGCGGGGTGCAAAGGAAGCGCTTAAGCAAATCCCTATATCTCAATCCTACATCCTAAACATTCCTAAGCCCTACACCCTGAACCATTACCCCTCAGCACTAAGCCCTTCACCCTCAGTCCTACAGTCAAGAAAGAATCTCTAAACCCTTCCCTGCAACAGCACGGTTCAAGTCGCTAAGTCCATTCTTTTTGTCCACTGAACCGTAAGACCTTGACCTCCACGCAGCAAGACGCTGGAAGCCCAGTTATCTATTGTAGAAGGCTACTTAGAGCGAATCCCTTCGGCTTATATGTACAATGTATGTATAGTGCTATGTTATGTCATGTTATATTATGTTCTGTTAGGTATACCATGTTATGTTATGCTGTATTATGTTATGTTATGTATGTGTTAATCAACGATAGGACCCTGGGTTCGGGCAGATCCTTCATCGTGTGAGGCCCTCACCTCCACGTTCGCGTCGTCGTGCTGCGAGTCCCTACGAGCTCGCGTGGCTGGGCTTACCCTCAACCCTACGCCCCACTTGGGGGAAGGGTTTAGGGTTCAGGCTTTAGGGTTCTGATAAGCGACCTATGGGGTTTAGGGTTGATACTCTAAGCCCTAAACCCTGAGGCTCCAAACCCTGGGACCCAAACCCTGATCCCTCAAGCCTAAACCCTTAGGGCGTGAGGATTCAAATCCTTGGCGCTTTAGGGTTCAGGGTTTCGGTCAATTAGGGTGGGGCCCGACAGAAAATTGAAGCACCTACTACTACTACTACGACGACGACGACGACTACTACTACTACCACTACTCTACCACTACCACTACCACTACCACTACCACTACCACTACCACTGCCACTACCACTACCACTACCACTACTACTACTACTACTACTACTACTACTACTACTACTACTACTACTACTACTACTACTACTACTACTACTATACTACTACTACTACTACTACTACTACTACTACTACTACTACTACTACTACTACTACTACTACTACTACTACTACTACTACTACTACTATAATACTACTACTACTACTACTACTACTACTACTACTACTACTACTACTACTACTACTACTACTACTACTACTACTACTACTACTACTACTAATACGACTACTACTACTACTACTACTACTACTACTACTACTACTACTACTACTACTACTACTACTACTACTGCTGCCTACTACTACTACTACTACTACTACTACTACTACTACTACTACTACTACTACTACTACTACTTGCCCAAGTCCTGCAGGACTGCGATAAATCCTATCCTGACACAATTATATAATACATACTGTATACCTTCCAACCTCCAGACCCTCACCTTTTATTCCCTTCAGAGCACGGCCAAGGAAGCCGCCCGAAACATGAGCCCCTAAACTCACGATCCTGAACTGCCCCAAACCCCTCCTCAACCCCTGATGTCAACCCCTGCACCTGAAGGCCCTGAACCCTGAGCCCTCCACCCCCAGAGACAAAGACCTCGAAACTACAAAAGAAGCGTTCAAGCCCAAAAAAGCCCTAAACCCCGCGAAACCCTAAGCTACCGACAAAAACTTAAACCACCGGAAAGCCCCAAAAGCCGCACTTTCCGAGGACTCGCGGCCCCCATCGGGCTGAGCCGGATCGGACATTGGAGGTGGCCAGACTTTGGAGGGTCTAGGGTTTAGGGTTTAGGGGTGGGTTCGGGGACACTAGGTCGTTTTGGGGGGGGCTTTAAGGGCTTTTGAGGGTTTAGGGATTTCGGGAATGGGTTCGGGACGTTAGGTCTGTTACGGTTCAGGGTTTAGGGGTTCAGTTGGGGTTTAGGGGTGGGGCCAATAACCGAGTATGTTGAGGGTTGTAGTGCGTTGTTTTAAGGAGTCACCACCTACGATTCTGTAGAGTTCGGGGCTTCTGGTCGATCTTCGATTCTAGCTTCAAAACCCTATAAACCCTAAACCCTAAACGCTAAACCGTTTTTGATTGTGAAAGATGGTGAGTTTGAAGGCATTTGAAGGTTTGGGTTTCAGTTTTCGGCACTGGGGTTTCTCAGGGTTGCTGCAGGGTTCAGGTGTTTGGGACGCTGTCTTTTGGCTTTGAACCTGTGTTACAGCCAGGTGTGGTCCACAGATGTGAGCAGATAGGAGCCCCACTAGTACTGATTTGTGGTTGTATTGTTTTGCCGGTTGTGATTTACAATGCACCCCAAAACCATCGCCGAAGATTCAATCCCACAAGTGCATTTCCCGTTTCAGCTTGCTTGCGGGATGTGCCGATATACATCAGAACATTGACCCTATGCTTCCCAGCACCTTATAGTTATGGCCCTAGACTCCGAACCCAAAAGAGCACCCTCCTGGGCCACAACGAACCCACAACCTCCTGGGTCCTTTAGGAAAGCCTAACATATCAACCCTTGTGGAACCCTCAAAGAACCCCTCTTGAAACCCTGCTTCCCCGAAGGATGCTGCGGGAGCCTGGGTTCAGAGGAGTGCCCCGAAACCAACGCAACGCCTGGGCCTCAGCTGTGGTCCTATGGCTGGTCTGGGTGTCTGGGTGTGGTTTTGTGTGTGCACGCGTGCGCAACGCAAATGCAGCTGCTATCGTCTCCCGTCCAAAACAGTGGATGATGAAAGAGCAGGCGCATCATGAATCTTCATTGCTACTTGCTGTGATTCCCACAACCCTAATTAAACCCCTAATCCCGAAATCCTAAACTCCTAAACCCTCAAACCCTAAACCCCTAAACCCTAAATCCTAAAAACCCCAAACCCTCAAACCCTAAATCCCCTAGAAGCCTGATGGCAGGAGCCGACATGCTCTTCGATCTGCCGCAGCCCTTCGAAGCTCCCCCGCTTTTGCCAAAGCCGCCATTCGCCCTCTCAGATCTGGGGTGAAACTGGGTTTACGTAAAGGGGCTAAAGGAAAGTTTGGGCTTTGGGTTTTGGTATGTGGATCTGGGGTTGAACTGGGGTTAACGTGGGGGTTAAGTTTAGGAAAGTTTAGGGTTTGTGGGGTTTTGGTTTTCGGATCTGGGGTTAAACTGGGGGTTGGAAGGGTGTTTAGGAAAGTGTTGGGTTTGTGGGGTATGGGGTTTCGGATCTGGGGTTAAACTGCATTGGCATTAAAGGGGGGCGTTTTTCGGAAGGTTTAGGGTTTTGGATCTGAAGTTAAACTGGGTGTTCAAAGGGGTTCAGGAAAGTTTAGGCTTTTGGATCTAGGGCTAAGGGAGTTTTAAGGGCGGAGGGGGGGGGGGGGTCGAGAGGAGCTTATGATTTAGGGTTTAAATTTTTTGGGGTTACGGGGGGGTAAGTTCTTTGATTGGTTCGATCAGGAGGGTTACCAGACGGGTCTAGCTAGGATTCGTTAGGATGATATAAGTTGTCAACCATTGGGTGTGCCTTCCAGGGCTTGGGGTTCCACTACAAACGGGTCTATTTGGGGTAGGTAGGGCTTGCCTGGGCCTTGCAGAAGCCACAGTGAAGGGTCTCTAAACCCGAAACCCTAAACCCTAAACCCGGAGCGAAAGGAGAAAAAGAGGCGCTTAAAACAAAAACGGAGCGAAAAGCGTCCGGATGAAGAAAACGTTAAACCCGTCCGCAGCACTGCAGGCAAGGACGTGCGAGCCCACACCAAGCACCGCACGAGGCGATGGCAGCGAAAGCTCTGAGGCGCGGCCGTGAAATAGCATAAAACCTTCCTTTGTCACAGTTAGGTAACATGTTAGATTTTTATGGGTACTTGACCCCAATAAGGAATAAAACTGTACATTTTTAATCCTACCCCAACAATGAACTAGCTTCAGGGGTCCAAGTGCTCAAGGTTTTCGATACCGTTTTGGGGCTTGAAACCCTTTGGGCGGTTGTCACTTGGACCCTCAGTGAACACGAGCTCAAGAAGCAGCGGGGTAGTGACAGCAGTAGAAGTAGATGTTATCATCTTCTTTATTGTCTCCTTGGTAGCACTTCCCATCGCTGAGTTCTTCGCATCTCGTAGAGGTCACTCGTACGGAGGCTGCAGGATTCGGAAAACTCGGGGTCAGAATCCATGTATGTGTTTTAGAGGTCGTGGTGACCATGGTGCTTCAGTTCGCCAAGAGCTTAATCCCTTAAACCCTAAATCCTGAAAGTACAGTATTAGGGGTGTAGGGTTAGGGGTTTAGGCGTTTAAGGGTTTAGGGTTTAGGGGTGACCTCAAGAGTATGTAGAATAATGGCCTTTTATAGGTTTTGCGCCATTAGTTTATCCTACTTTTGGATAGTTTAGGTACTGCCCCCACTCAGTAACAGCTGAATAATAACTATTCGTAATATAGGTATTAATTGTAGCCCTGTTATAGACGGTTACTGTGTGGGGGCAGTACCAAATACTATAGTTCCACTTTCAATCAGGAGATGGAGTCACACCAGGCGAAAAGCTGAGACATCTACTAGTCTACACGGTTTAAAAGGGAACTTAAACCTAATCCCAATCTCACCCATCAGTCAACCTGTCTCCTAGCTTTTGCGCCCAAGTCAGGCACCAAACCCTAAACTCGATACCCTAAACTTAAGTCAGGCACCAAACCTTAAACCCTATACCCTACACCCTAAATCCAAGCCAGGCACCCAAAAACCTAAACCTTGAACCCTAAACCCTATAGACCCCAAGCCAGGCACCAAGCCGAAGAGCCGCTGCCTGCTGCGGCGCCTGTGGCAGAGGCTCCGTTTCCTCTAAAGGGGTTACTATAAGGGATACTATAAGGGTACCATCGTGCAGGGGCCTTCATAATTAGACTGGGGCTGGGGTTTGGGGTAATTATACTATGCTGTATTAAAATACCCCCCAAAACCCAATTCGAATCATAAAGGCCCCTTCATGAAGGTTCAGGGTTTAGGGCTTTGGGGCTTTGGGGTTCAGGGCCCCCGGGCCGCTAGACTATCCCCGAAGAGCAGTAATTGAGTCCTGCAGGGTTAAGGTTTAGGGGTTTGGGGTTTAGTGTTCTGAACTGGGGGTTTAGGGGGTTAGGCTTTAAGATGGGCCCAGATCTCGAGTGTTTCGTCTTCACGAATCTGACATGGTGATCTCCGCCCCTGCGCTGGAAACGTTCTCAAATCAGACATCCCAAAGGCTCTCGAAGCGACATGGTACCAGTTTGTATCCACACTTTAAGAAGAGTATTCCAGAATACGCTAGCTGTCCCACAGAAGCCCTTTAGTTGAGTACACCCTCTCTCCAAAATGATCCCTGAAATCCGAAACCACTCGAGGCATTACCCAGAGGCCCCAAAGTGGTTCCTTTTGGGGATTACTCTGGGTTCTATATACGAACCCCAAAAAGGAACTACTTTGGGGCCTTTGGGTAGACCGTTCACCTTAAATCCTGGCCTAAACCCCAGGTGCCTGTACCGCTAAACGTGGCGGGGTCACAATCAGATGTCGCCTTGGCAGCTGACCGGTTGCATGTAAAGGGATTTGGGAGTTTCCGAAAATTATTGGGAGTACCTTATTTGGGGGGGTCCTTATAATAAGGATCCTACTATTTAGGGTACTAGATTAGGGGCCCCTAGTTTCGGACACCCCCATTTGATAATGTTTAGGGCTTAGGCTTTGGGGTTTCAGATGGTTTTGGGGTATATCGTGCACCGACCAAGGACCCGAGCCCTAGCCCTAGATGCAGCAAGCCCCAAACTCTGAAGCCGAAACCTTTCATCGGAATGGGTGACTGGTTCTTTGTTTCATTGGGCTTAAGCTCGACTGTGGGTTTGGCGCATAGCTGCAAGAGCTGAGTTGTGAGCTCAGATACAGAGCCCGTAGGATTTAGGACTTGGGGTTCACAGCGAGGAGATTCGTTACAAAGGGCTTGTGAGTTTGGGCCTGAGTGCGGGCATGACGTACCGATTTAGAGTGAGGGTGTTTAGTGGAACACGGGGAGGTCCGCTGGAGGTAGAAGGACAGTATTCCTACAGTCTCCATTGCAGCTCCTATTTGCAAATTCCCAGATGGGAGTTAGTACAAAATTCGTTAAGCCAGAAAAGAAACTACAATGGAGACTGTTGGTAAATTCAATGATGACGATGTGGACCCTGAACTTATTTGGACCCCTATCTCAGAGAAAGGCTTCCTGGAGCGGCTTTGAATCATTCCACTAAGGCAGGGTCCATATACCTATAAGGGTTCATCCTTTAAGGGTGCCATGAGTACCCAAGAAGTATGTAGATTGTCCTATAGGTACTTTATAGAGTCAAGGAACTTATACTATTTGGGTACATGGACCCTTAGGGTTTAGCAGCTTTGCAGATGACCGGAAGAAGTTGAAAGGGAAATTGTAGAGGGCTGTCGAAGGCAACGTCTTGAGCTCGATGGCCCTCAGAAGTCTTCCTGGGAAGTTTGGACCAGCAGCACAAACCCGAAACCCCAAGTTAGGCAGATCCATCCGAAATCAGAACTTCGCAACCCGAGCCTTCCAGACACCAAAATCTAGTTCCTTCTGTGGTTGCCCTAGGTTAATGTTCTTATAGGGTCCTTACCATGAAGTATGCCATCAAAGCATATCATTACGATCTAGGGTCCAGGTTGCCCCCATAGACCACCCGAAGCCCTGAGCCAAGGATCACAGCATTCCGACACCGCTTCCTGTAGCCAACGGAAGCGAAGCTGAAGAGTCAGCCTCTGGGATGCACTTATAATGGCTTAGGGCATACCTGAACCCCGATGAACCTTAGCCGCTTAAGGACGTATACAAAGAAGTTACAGTAAGGATCCCGAAATTTTAGGTTTCTTGAGGCCCAGGTAGGGCTTAGGGTTTAAGCGTAGGGGTTGTAGGCCCCTCGGTTAAGGGATTGGGGGCCCCTGAGGTTGAGAAGGCCTCAATTGAGGTGTTCAAACGGTGGATGTTGATCCAAAGTGTTATAGGGTGTAGGCTCTAGGGTATTATCCGATACGGTACTACGAGGTCATGAGGCGGTTGATTTGACAGGAATCTTGTAGGGCGAGGTGAATGAGGACAGAGGCTTGTCTAGTTCGGGTGTTTCTGTGGAATACCCTGGGCATACCCGAGCGGCCATTGCACCGAATCTGCAGGTGGCAGTGGCACCCAACAAGCTGGACACCGATGCTTCCGGTGCTGCCACTGATCCGAAACCTTCGCATCCTAAACCTTTTGCCCGTATGCTTTTCTCGAACCCGTTCTGCCCCTAGAGTCTTAGAGTATAGCCACATTGCATACAGCAGCAAAAACCCATGTCAACCCCATCAGGTCCGCCTAAAGCCCTGCACCAGCCTAAGACAAACGTTAGTCCCCTCGCACGCTGTAGAGAAGTAGTTTGTGCTCCCCTCAACCCGGCCAGACAGTGGGTGCCATCAGCTGGTTTGGTCTTGGAAGTTGTGGTCGGGGCGGTGTTGAAGCAGATGTGCTTTTGTAAATCCTTGGCAGGCACCCTTTTTGCGAGGTTCTAGGTGTCTTAGGTGTCTTCGCACGACCTACAGTAGCAGTCTTTTGCACGTAATCGCTGTTATATCCGTAGTCCAGAGCATGACCAGAAGCATTGCCAACATCAGCATCCTCATCACTATCGTAGCGACCATCATGGCCTTAGCATCGTAATCTGCCTTAGCATGTCACTGCTTGTTGCTCATTAGCTACCAAGCCGCATTGCGTTTTAGCATTGTTGTTATTGCTGCGTCTGCGGCTGCTTTTGCTAGTTCCCTAGCATAGCTGGTATGAGCATGTTTGTATTTTACGAAAACACGATCTCGAGCCATCATGCTGTAGCAATTTGTCGATTCTTCGCGGGTGTGTATACGCGCATTAACTCGTGTATGTGTACATAATACTATCCAAGCCGACGCTTGAAGACTTCGACCTAAGGATCGCAGTGCTCCGGCACCCAAAGCTACGACCCTTGTTAGTGCAGACGAAGAGGCAAGGACACGAAAAACACACACACACACCCATGCGCAGGGACACACACACACACACACCCACAGACACATGCACAATAGCGGTTTTGCATGCATAGAGAAGTACACCTCTTTGTGATTTTCCTGTGTGACACCCCAAGGCAAGGCGCGCATGTATGCGTATGCATGCTTACACGGGTGCGGTGCACGTGCATGCATAGCTGTACAGAGACGTGCTTCCCAGAAGCGTGCATCACTGTATGTCTCGTCATAGGTGTCGTGAAAGTAGCTGTAGAAATGGCAATGATGTCTGGAGCCACCCTGAAACTTGTTGAATCCCTTGTGTAGTTTCCTTGAATCCGTCGAGGCGTGAGCATGATCATGACGTTGGGGCGTCGCTGGTTGTGAAACATGTCACGTACAATTTATTGCCGCATCAGTCTTCAGTTGTGTTTTGCGGTGTCACAGTCGCAGGGTGCCATGGCATGATCAATTTCGACTATCTTATTACGGAAAATCGGAATTCGCCAGCTCTTTGAGCGGTTGCCAGTAGTTGATGCCGACAGGGCCCAACAAGAATGTATATTAATCTATATATATATATATATGGAGACAAGCAAAGCATCTGATAGCTGCAAGGTTGATGCCTGTTTCACTGTCTGTGTTGGCGGATAAGCGGTTTCAACAGTTTCAGCTTATTTCGGAAACGTTCCGCGAAAAGCTTTCCCGAAGCCGGACGCAGGGTGCCCATCCGGCCTCACATCCGCAGCCGGCAGCACGAAAGACCGTCAGCTCCTGGAATGCAAGACGGCATCTTACTGTGGAAGTGCTTGCTCGAACTCAATGAGCTGTGCTGACCAAGGAGAAATGGGTGCTCCTCAAAGGAAGAGCGAAGCCTTCTTGTGAGAATCCGTCATCAAGCTGTCACACCGTGTCTAGTATCGGGGCTCTCGTTACAACAGGAAAGGGTTGTCGGTCATCTTCGACGGTTCGATCAGGCTGACTCTGACTAGTCTAGCCTTAAGAATAAGCCTACACCCAGAGCACCCCCAAACTCCTAAACCCTAAACCCCTAGCCTCTAAATCCTAAAGCCTGACCCCTACCCTATCAAAAGCCCCCTTTACAAAAAAACTCTCGAAGAAAGTCTGAGGCTTGGGCGATCTTCCAGAGACTCACCGCAGCGCCGATGGCCAAGCACCGCAGAAGATGGAGAGGTTGGAGCCTCCTAACCCAAAGGGTCCAAGTAATAGCGTAGATATTTGTTCAGTTGAAACCTACATAGTATATGGCGCGCTTTGTAGGGTTCTTTAGAGGGTTCACAAGGGCTTTATATAGAGGCCTGAATAATCGTGCTAGCAGCTGCACCGATCGACGGGCAGGATGCTAGACCGAGAAGTTTGCAACACCCTAAACCCTCAACCCCTAAACCCCAAGCCCTAAACCCCTCAACCCCAAGCCCTAAACCCTGCACCCTTAAACCCTAAACCCTAGACCCTTAAACCCTAAACCCTCCTAAAGCCCTTAAACCCTTAAGCCGCCTGCAGGCAGAACGCGCGGAGCCTCTCCGTGTTCGCCAGCCTTCCTGGGTACACCAAGGAGCCCTAGAATGGCCTTTAAGATGCTTTAAATATAGGGGTTTTGTTTTTTGGATTTAGGGTTTGGGGTTTCAGGGTTTAGGTTTTAGGGTGTGGTGCACCAAGGAGCTGCGGCATGGCTTTAAGTAGGATGCTCTAAGTATAGGGGTTTGGTTTTCGGATTTAGGGTTTAGGGGTTTAGGGTTTAGGGTGTAAGTAAAAGGGTTTAGGGTTTAGGGTGGTGCGCCAAGGAGCTGCGGCATGGCTTTAAGCACAGGGGCCGGCATCAATACGGTTGATGTTATAAATCCTGCATCACCTTAAGGACCCTAAACTGTGGGAACTATGGTATATTCCTTAATATGGGGAGTGCAGGATTTATATCATCAACCGTAGTTTAGGGGTTAGGGTTTAGGGTTTAGGAGTCGGCATCATCAGTAATAGTTTGTGGGTTTAGAGTTTAGGGGTTAGGGTGTAGTATAGGGCTTGATAATAGTCCCTTAACGGATGCCCTTCATGGCTCTTAAAAGGGATATAGGGTTGGGGGTATAGGGGTCGGATCAGTCAGTAAACGTAACAGTATCCCCTTAAAGGGTTCCTTTCATAATGGCTTCTTTAATTTAGTAATGGTAGTTTGCCGCATCGTCCTTGGTATAATAGGTAGGTTACACTTATATACCTCAAAACCCAGCTCCAACTACGAAGGCCTTTATGTTGGTGGCTTGAATACGATTTAGGGTCGAGGCATCTGGTGTCAGAATTCTGTTGTTTAGTTAGCAAGTTGCAAGGGATCAAGGACCGTATGGCTTCCGGGCGGATGGCTTTACTGCTGAAGCCCATAGGTTTAGGTTTGTGCTCCTTTTGCGGCTTCCTAAACCCTGAACCCTAAACCGTGCTAGGGAGACTTTTCGGACATCTGAGTCAGGAGAGCTGATGCTCAGACATCCTGAGTCCTCAGAAACCTCCTCCATGGGGGCTTCCGAAAATGGGGGACCCTAATATAGTACCCTAATTTGTAGGATCCCTATTGGAAGGACCCCAAAATGAGGTGCGCCTAATTTTCGGAAACTCCTTCACAAATCTCTAAAACCCATAAGCACCCATTGCAAACCCTTCCACCTCTCAAACCCTCAGCCCCTAAACTAAAGTCTACATGTAGGATCATGGGACTTATAGTAAGTAAGGTTATAAGTACCTCTGATTACTAAGTCCCACGATCCTCTCAGTAGACCCTAAACCCTATGCCCTGTAGATCCCTTTGAGGAGCCCTTACTACCTGGAACCCTATAACCATGAATCCGAATCCTTTAAAGCCGAGTAGGAGTTTGCATCCTGCGCCGGGCTGGAGATGTCACCAGAAGAGCTGGCTGCTCATACCTCTCCATCTGCAGGCACGTGGGTAGTTGTCAAAATTATGATTTCTTTTTGGGTACCCCAAATAATAGGTGCCGTATTATAATAATGGGGCTTAAAAAGGAACCCTAATTTTGACAACCACCCATGTGGTTGAGGGAGCTTTGGGAGGGCCGTTGTAAGTGAAGAGGAGCTCTTGGAGGATCCCCCCAAGGGAGCCCTTAAGGGCCCAGTCCAGGGATTCATCAGCTGCTCAACTATGCAAGCTTTCAGGGTTCTGCTATAACTAGGAGTTCTTTCAGGGTTTCCCTTTCTTTCAGGGTCCCTTTGAGATCCTTTGAGGGTTGGATTAATGGATGCGGTAGGGTTTGGGGTGTCGAGCTTGAGGGTTCAGGGTTCAGTGTTCAAAACGGTTTAGGGTTCAGGATTCAGGCTGTGCGGTATGAAGTGAGTGATGTAGGAGCATTTATACTTAGTATCACTGTTTAGGGTTCTTATCATAGAGATAGGAAAGCACATCCGCAAGGCCTTTAATGACAAAGGCCCCCACACCTTAGGGTTGGATGTTGCCAGTATGTTTACCGACGTCTGGTTTTGTGTTTGCAAGGATTGGAGGAGGAGTCACAGTTGCCACCCGAAGCGTGGCATTAGTTTTCAGTGGTCCAACAGGCCTCTTTTTGAGAACATGATTATTAAAGGCTTGAGTTCCAGGATCGTCGTCGGAGGTAGCACTAGCTGCAACCACTAGGACGTGGGTCGCAACAAGAGCTGCACCTACGACAACTGCATCTCCTGATCCCACTCCTATTACGACAGCTGCTGCTACTAGTACTTGTACGAGTACCGTACTAGTGCTGGTACAAGTACTTGGATCTTGAAAGGAAGCTTATCGTCGTCCACATAACCGATTCCCTACTAAGAACCGGGGTAAACCCGAAACCCTACAACCTACAACCCTTAGTACGATCAGCTGTGCAACCCTTCAAACCCAAAGCTCCAAAGCCCTGGGTGTGTGTTGTTTGAACGTTGTAAACCCAACGTCCTACATGACGAGAGTTTGTTTGGGCGGTTTAGGGGTTTAAGGTTTAGGGTGGGATGTGCGAGAGGTGGTGTTGGGCTGAAAGGCAAGGGCGAAGCGACTCGCAAGGCTGCGCTTGGAGTGGGGGATTCGGGTGTAGTATAAATTACGGTTTAGGGTTCAGGGTTTAGGGTTAAAGGCAGCAGGTAGTTTAACTTGAGAGAAGGTTCCTTACTTGGAGGGTCGGGGGACTTAGTAACTGGTTATTTCAGGGACTTATAAGTACCATAACCCCAATTAGGGTCCCTTTTAGGGTACTTTTATTCTACTTACTACCTACTTACTAAGTCCCCCGACCCTCCAAGTAGGGTGCTTTGCCGTGGATCTATAGGCGGTTAGAGTTTATGATGTGCATGAATATTAGTTTCAGTCTTTTCCATCGTATTCGTATTGCTATCATCACGGGTCTCAAGAATTAACCGCAGTACTCCTCTTTCATAATTGGGGCTGGTGGGGTCCCACGGGTTCTTCCGAACATCTGTTGGTGGTTTGTGTTTGAGGTTTCAGTTCAATGGTGTTCTGAAGCAGCGATGCGGATTTCGTCGGGGGCTTTGATTTCGGCTGTGTCTGTCTGCTGTCGGCGGTAGGGTGAGCGGCTTTCACACGGTTTTCGATAGCAAACTTCGACGGAACAACCCGGGCCAAGCTCACCAATGCGGTATCCGAGGGCTCTTGAATTCCAGTAAGTTAAAGGGATCTTGAGGTTTTAGGGCCGTTTCGGGTCCATTCAATACCCCCTAAGTGGCGAGGTTTCGAGCTCGGGGCTTGCTGTGTCTAGACTTGCATGGAATCGTCATCCCCTCTCTACAGGACGGAAATGCTTCCTCCGAGCCGAGTGCGAAACCCAGCGCTGCGCCTTGGTCCCTGGGGGGAGGGTGAGAGTTGGCAATATATATAGAGGCCTTAATAATTGGAACAGGGCTTGGGTGGTATGATACTGTAGAAATATTCTAGTCATTAAGGCCCCTATATCATGGTTCAGAGCTGAGCATGGCATGTTGCGAGAAGGAGTGTTTCTAGCCAGACATCGAATGCACACAAACTGTACAGCGCTGCAGCTTCTTCCTGTCTAAGCCCCCATCCCCAACTGCCCTAACTGACCGAACTCTTAAAATTCAGAGGTATACCAAAATAGGGCCTCCGAATCTGACGAACTCTTAAGCCTCTGCTTGGAGGATCGTAGGACTTAGTAACTACACTTATAAGTACCTTAACTGGTGTTATAATCCACTTTTGGTATCGTTACCTTATTTAAAACTATATAGCTACTAAGTCCCATGAACCTCCAAGTGGCATGGCATCCAAACTTTGTCATCGTTGGGTAACATTTTACATCTTTATGGGTACTTCAACCCACTAAGGAATAAGAAATCACATTTTTGATCCTATCCCAACCATGAGCCCTAAACCCCTAAACCCTAAACCCTAAACCCTCATCCATGAACTAGCAAAGCATCTTCGCACCTCGGCTCCTGAAGCTTTTGAAGCTGAGGACTCGCCGGCTCCACCCGGCAAGCCTGCTGCCAGGGAGCCGACTGCAGAGCCGCCAAACAAGGCGCCCTGGTGTTTGGGGGGGTTCCTTACTATAACTATACTAAAATTGGGCCCCAAAACCCTACTCTAATTATACTAAGGCCCCTATATTAGGCACAGAATATTTCTGAGTTGGTTTTGTGTAAGCTTACTTAATTATTGGCCTGATTAGTGGATGCTTGCAGAGAGCGAAGGATGGAGCCAGAAACCTGCTTCCGCTCAGCCCAGTCCGGTAATCCCAGTGCTGTTCAGAGTTCAGAGCAGGTTGCAGTCAGAAGGCACTAGCACAACAGCAAAGGCTTGCAAACTGCCAATCTCTCTATATCCTTCTCGTTCCCAGCCTGCTCAACTCAGGACGAACCTGCTCCGCCTGGCGATCCTGCTGCCACCGAACCCAGCACAAAGCCAGCAACCGGTGTACCTTGCCCTATTGTGAGGTGGAGAAGTGAGGGCTGGAGTGTGCTTCGGCTCGAGTTGCAGGCGCAACGTTTGGAAGTAGCCAGCTCCATAAGCCCATCATTCATGAAGCCTTTCTTAAACGTGACGGAATCCGAAAGTTTGCAAATTAGCAAACCTGTGAACTCTTCCTTAGCAGGGGGTTGGGGTACTTTATTTCGGGCCCCTCTTTTGAGCTTCTGAAAATCGCCGCTTCTCTGCCGAAGCTGAGGATGCTCCTGCTCCACCCAGCAAGTCTGTCATAGAGCCGAGTGCAAAGCCACCAAGCCAGGTTCCCCGGTGCAACCAGTTCAGTGAGTTCAGACATCAGGGCTAATATACGGGCATATAGAGGTTCCTTGTGCGAGCTTGGTGTTACTTGTTATATGAAAAGTATACTATACCCCAAGAACCCTATTCTGATGATTCAGGCCCCATATTGGTCTTGTTCAGAAGTGTTTGTGGTATGCGGTGCTCAGCCAGAAGAGCCTGCAAGGACACCGCGGTTCCACACGGCCAACCTGCCACTCTTGATCCGAACACAAAGCCGCCAAGGGCAGCTCCCCGGCGCAATTGGATATTCTAGAGGCCCGAACAACTATATACTATGTAATGGTTTGCCAATACTGCTTCCCAGGGTTTTGTAATGTACCCTATGCTAATAGTTATTGCCCCGGCCTGGATATGACTTCGAAGCTAAGTCTTTGAACTTCATTTGCACATGGGGTTGGACGGGCTGGAAGCAGCCAAAAGGTGCGCAACCACTAGCTCCAAGCAGATGTGAAGTCTCCACCGGAGTGAAGACTTCGCAAAGCCGGCACGAAGCATCCCCCAGCCCACACCCAGAACCTCCATGCACCCTCTAATACGGCCGGAAATACCTGCCCCTAGGGGCCAAGGACTCCTGAAACCCCACACTCAGCATTTCTGTCCCAAAGTCGCTATGCAGCAAATCTTGCAAGGATGCACTTCTTCCAGACGGCCAGTCGGCTTCCCCTGAACCAAGCAAGGAGACACCCAAGAAGGTTGCTTGGCACTTGCGTGCTTCGGGTATAGGGTTCAGCGCTTTAGTTTCCAGCGTTTAGGGTTCTCCGGGGTTCAGGGCTTTAGTTTGCAGGGCTTAGCTCAATGTTGATTTAAGGTTTAGCTTCTGCAGATTTTGCGGCTTCAGTGTTCTAGCATGTACTTGAACCCCAAGAAACCTACATGTTTAGGAATCCTTACAATAATTTCCTTGCATAAGTCCTTAAACAGGAAAGTGCACGGGGGGTTCAGGTAAGGTACATAGAGGATCATGGGACTTAGTAAGTGGGTTATAATTAGGGCTATAATAATAAGTCCCATAAGTGGGTTATCCTAGTTATAACCTACCTATGACTTTATTACTTCATAAGTCCCATGATCCTCTAAGTATGCTTGGGACTTCGGCGCGGGGTGATGGGGAGCAGCCCAATGTGATCCCTCCGCAGGATGGGAGGCTCCAGCCCTAAGGGTCCGTGTGCCCAAATACGGCTCCAATAAGGGATCCATAAGGGTTCTATAAGGGTTTAGGGTGTAAGGGTCCATGTAGCCAACTAGTATATACTTTGACCCCAAAGTACCAACATGGACACATAACAACCCCAACAATTCCAACCTAACTCAGTTGTCATAGCAAAAAACCCCTTGATCCACAAGGCCAGGCTACCGTTAAAGAGCATCCCGCAATTCAACGTTATTATGGATCCATCTACCCATAGGCTCCATAGTAGTTCTTTTTTGTGGCTTAGATTTAGAATCCTAAAATAAGGAAATTCCAAAAAGGAACGACTATGGAGCCCTATGGGTAGAGCCCTAAATCTGAAACCCTATACACCCTAAACCCTAAAACCCTAAAACCCTACAACCCTAAAGCCCTAAACCCTAAAACCCTAAACCCTAAACCCTAAACCCTAAACCCCTAAATCCTAAGCCTCGCAAGGAACCTGCCAGAACGGAGCCCAGCACGAAAGTCCGGCACAGCGCTCCCTTGACTTTGTGACGGGTGAGAGGATTTTGTTCGAGGCTTTGGTTAATATCTTTCGGTTTTGATGCTGTTGGATTTGTTTGGGGCTGCGGTTTCGAATCCCTAGATCTTAGGATTTAGGGTTTCTGTTTGGGGTTGGGTTGCAGAGGTGACCAAGAGCATGTGAGCAGCGGAAGGATTACCGTCGACAGTGGTTCGTCCATCACGTGTTAGAATCATGGGTGAAGGGCAGACGGGCTGCTTGAAGAATTTGCAAACGGATCCCCTCATCGTCCCTACATACACCAGAATATTTTCTGACTCTTGAGATAGAGCTGAGGGCTTAGGACAAGTTAGGGACAGGAACCCCAAATGGCAATTAATAGCTACTGGGTCATTCTTCTGGCGACTTTTGGGGATTTCTGTAACATGGAGATCCAGTCGCACAGTTTGGCTTAAGGTTTAACTTGGCAGATGACGATATCAGGTTTGAGCATCCAACGCTTGCATGCATAAAGCCGAAGCCGAGCCCACTGAACTGGCTGGAGCTTCTATCCCAGAGTGGCCATTTGGGTAGTTCTCGACATTAGGGCCCCTTCATAGGGTAAGGCTTCGAAAAGGAGCATAATTTAGAGAACTACCCAGCCATTTTTTTTGCTTTCCAACACAGGCATCCCTCGGACCCTTTCTGCTGAATCCCCAACCCTGGTCGGCAAAATCTGTTGCAGCCATCAGTCTAGTCTGCAAGTGTTTGGGGTTTAAGGTTTAGGGTTTAGTGGTTTACTGTCGTGCGAGTCACATGGAGGTACGAGCGTACGAGGCTGAATCATCGGAATCTAGTTCTCCATCTAGGGTCCAGCATGCAGCAGATTGTAGCATACCAGCCCCCCCAAGCCTTATTCAAATCCGTATTGGGCTTCTACATGGAGACCGTGTAAACCCGCACACCACCGGTCCACTGTTTAGGATACAACACTTACACTTGATCCGTTCGAACCAAACCCCAGACTGTAGACTCTTAGGGTTTAGGGTTTAGGGGTTTAGGGTCTAGGGTTGGAGACAATCCTGAGAAGACCTTGAACCCCGAAGGGTGCAGACTGCGTGCTCTGACCCAAACCAAAGTAAAGCCGCTTCGACCCGCTAAATAAAAGCACTATGGGAATCCCAAACCCAGAACCGTAGATCCAAAACCCTGATACCTAGGCTCCTCAAGGGGGCATCCCTTCGGATGCGGACCTCGCCGACTGGAGGAAGCACAGTTCGGGGGCCCTTTCTGACAGTGGCTCCGCAGCACCAGTAGCAGCATAAGCAGAAGTGGTCGTCGTCGCCGACGTCGTCGTCTTGATTTTGCTTCGGCTTCTTCTTCTTCTTCTCCTTCTTCTTCTTCTTATTCTTTGTTGTTGTTGCTGTTATTCGCAGCTCCTGCTCTTCTACCAACTACGTCGTGTTTTACGCGTGCGTTCGATCGCAGCCACTGCTGCTGTACATTTTGCGAAATGTTTACGACTGGTTTGAACCAAAAGCTTTAGACAGCCCTGTCAGGGGGTCTAGGTCTAGAGCCCCGTGACTATGTACAAGCCATACTCACGGAGTCCGGGGCCATTGCCCAAAACACAGGTGCACGACCCGTCCCTGAGTCTGCACCGCTGGTCGTGGCATGACGGCAGGGGCTCGGCGGTTTGCTTATGATTTGCCGTTGTTGATCGTTGTTGTATTGGGGATGAAGGCTTAGGGTTGAGAGTCTTGTGCGTCCTCGGATTGGTGAGCAAGCAGTTTCCTTTTTCGGCTTAAACTGTTTCAGGCTGTGTTTGATCTGAACTGTAGAATATTTATTTCCGGAGTGTGCATTTCTGGGTGTTCTTTGGTTGTTGTCTTTGGCATCCGCAGAGCCTGTCCTGTCCTTGAAGCTCACGACGTTCTTCCTGGTATTTCGAGTATGTTCGTATGTTCTGGTGCCCTCTGTGGAGCCCTCTAAAGCTCCCATGGGTTACAGTGTTCATGGACTTCCAGATACTTCCCGTAGGTGCTGGTATCATGAAGGAAGTGACATGTCCTTGAACAGCAAAACCACTAGCGGCCATGAATGGAAGGGGTGTTTCAACCCATACGACTACCTGTGAAAACCTTGCTAAGACCAGCACCTGTGTTTGCACTCCATCGTTGGAGTATGCAGCGAATTCTGAGCTGAACAGAGGAGTGTTTGGTAGGTTCCTCGGAGAAGGCGGATACACCCTAAACCCAAACCCCCATAACCCTAAACCGCGCCCCTGAACCCTAAACTCCAAACCCCCAAACCCCTAAACCCCAAACCCCAAACCCCAAGAGCTCGAGCGACTCCCTGAAACCGTGTGAGATGTTCGGACGAAGAGCAGCTTTTGGACGCATGAAACATTGAAGGGTCTAGGGTTCAGGGTTTAGGGTAACCTGTTGCCCCTTTCAGTTTAGGGTCTCTGGGTGGACCGCCGGGATATTTAATGTGTTCGTCGTTTTGTGTGTCTTCCACTGTGTGTTGCTTTGAGTTTGTCTTTGTCCAGTTTTGTCAAAGTTCAAGGCCCCTCGCTTTGAGACACGAACATGACACGACATGACTGCCGTTGAGCAATATGCATTAGAAGCTGCCCCCACCCTGTAATAGTGGTATAATAGGAATATAGTAGGGCCCTAATATAATCCTTATAGTCACTATTACAGGGTGGGGGCCCCTTCTAAAGTATGCAGGGCTTCGCGGGCTGAAGAGGTTTTTCGGGCCCGAGGGTTTGACCATCATCGGGAAGTTCCTAGATTTGCCTGACTAGGATGACCAGTGGTGCCTCCCCACTGGTGTACCGGTCAGGCTTCACGAGGATGTTGCAGGGTCGACACAGTTTTGGACCCTTCAAGGGTGGGTTATTGACCCGGAAGACCTCAAGCGTGGTACCTTCACCATTAAACGTAGTTCCACGAGGGGTCCGACGTGTACATTTGGTTTGGGCCCGACAGCCCTGGGGTCCAAGCTAGCAAATCCCTAACCCCTTACCCCCCAAGCCCCGCCATACCTAAACCCAAACTAATCACCAAAACCCCGTACACTGTCCCAATGCACCCCCCTGACCCTGAAAACTTAAACCCCAAGCCTTCAAGCCCCTGGTAGCCTTATTTTAAAGGGGCTACTCAGGAACGTAGTGAAAGATATTCTGGCTTCTGAAACCATGTCACTCTCTGCATCAAACGGTTCAGGCTTGCAGCCCTTAACCGTAAGCCCTCAACCCTAAATGAAAACTAGACCCTAAACTAAACTCTAAACCCTGCGCCCTAAACTAAATTTTTAAGAGTTCTAAACCCTTAAAACCAAACTCAACTCTAAACCCCTCAAAACCCTAAACTAAACTCTAAGAGAGCCCGAGCTTTAGCCAAGGCCAGCTCCTCTACGGCACCGAAGGCTCCGCCGGCAGCTTCGCCAGAATCTCCTGAAACCGCTCGGCGGCTTGGCCAGTTGTTCTCAGGTCTTGGGGTTAAGTGGTTGCGGTATAGGGGTTTAGAGGTTTAGGGTATAGGGTATATCTGGTTTCTCGGCATGCTTCGGAAGGTTGGAGGTTTAGACTTTGGGTTTATTCTTGTCAGCTTGCCAGTTGTTAGGCTGGGATTTGCCCGTGCTCATCTTGATGCTTTTTTCGTGGGTGGTGCACCGACAAAGGCCCTCAAGGCAAGCACTCAAGCAAAAGCGCCAAGACGGAGAAGAGAATGAGGATGATAAGAAAAATAGGGAAAGCACGGAGGAGACTAGCACGAGCCAGTTCTGGACAAGGAAGGAAAGCTGTGAGGAGCAAATGGGTCAGTGGTATTCATCCACACCTCTTCTCAAAAAGTCCTGCTTGCCAAAACTCCGCAGCGCCCTATAATCGTGATGGCTTCTCCTAAATACCTACGTAGTCGTTGGAGAACATCGGGTTTTGGATGCACTACTATTATCCCACTAAACCACTAAACACGTCGGGATGCAAGATCAGCGAGGGCTTGCCCAGCGATGCTCAAATCTTGAATATGCCGGCTCCAGAACACTTTGGAGAGGACCTCCCTGTGAACGTGGTTGCAACATAAGAACTGTCTCACCCTCCGAGGCATGATCGGAGCCAGGAGTTTCAGAAAGCGGACATGCCGAGGCATCTTTGGGGATGAGGGTGCAGGGCTTCAGAAATGCTTATGGGGGGGGGGGGGTTCAGGTTCAGGGTTCTGTCACTGTTTCAACACTACAGAGGCTCATCACGATAATCGGAGGACATCGGCACCAGACCCTGCTTTTGCCTGCCTCGCAACCATGATGTTCGTGATGTTGAAGGCAGACATTACGCTTGACCTTAGGACTTCACCAACGGTGCTGCAATCAGGTGTGCAGCCTTGTAAAGGCTCAGGCCATATTCGGGGAAATCCAGAAGGCCTTCTTGCCTCACAACGCCATGGGACAAGGACAAGCAAGAGAGGGAGATCGCTGCCGTGTGCCTGGATGCACACAAAAGCACTCCCGTCACTTCTGCGTGGCATGTCAAGCGGAAGACTCCGATCATCCTATGAACCAATGCGAAAAGCGGCACGACATGAGGCTATATCACGGAACGACTCGCAATGTGGCGGAGAAGATTCTCAAGGAAGGTATCAAGGAGAGCACCGATGGGAACCTTGGCAGAGGGGTTTACTTCGTGCATTCCTTCGAGATTGCCAAGGCGATTGGCAGTGCGGACGGCAGAAGGCAGGACTGGGCAGTGGTCGAGTCTTGTTTGCAAGGCAAACGAGTTGTCGGATTTGTGGTTGTTTCGATGGGTGTTGTAATATCCTGTTTGCAGAACTGTTGGTCCACTAGCCACTGTCAAAACAAGGAGTGCAGGGTGGATCTGGGCCGATGCAAGAGTGGTTATGAAGCGAGCACGCCGGACAGTACGTGGCACAGTGACTACGACTCCGTCTACCGACGCCATGGACCATGGCGGGGCAGGTACCAAAAAGAGTTCAGAGAGTTTACGTGCAAGCCTGAGCAAGTTCTTGAGGTGTGCACGGCATACTGGGAGGGAGGCCAGGGCTGTCCAAGTACCTGGCCCTTGCTTAGAGGGTTTGGCACTTTGTTGCCATCCGCGTTCCTAACCGCCGTCCTCGAAGATGTCGCACCGGGTTTGTTGCGAGATGGCCCAAGCACTCTTTTGTTCCTTATCTTGTGGTCGGTTAGCTTCAAAAAATTCAGACGAGTTCCAAGAGGATTGCGGCAGTGATGTCCCGACTGTGCGGCAGTGATGTCCCGACTGTGCCGTGCTCCCCTGTTTTGTATATATATATATATATAGATGCATTCGGCAACACAAGCTTGCGAGCTCTTTACATCATTGGGCGCTCGCTTGCGGCACTAAAAGGATTGTCGCTGATTCGTGCAGGTTATACACTTGACGAATATCTCAAAACGAAGTGCTTCTTCTAGGTTCCTATGAGAAACAGAGGTATTGCTATAGCATGGCATACTATGGGAATAATATGCTTTCATAAATAATACATATTGCAAAGCTGATTCCTTTGTTTTCCTTATTTAAATTAAAGCATGAACTACCACAAAACCCTGCTCCCCCATCTGATTTTGGTGGCTTCCCATGCTTTGAAAGACATCTGCGCTTGGTCGAAACCGTCAGGAGACTGAAAGACAGAGAGAGAGAGAGAGAGAGTGTGTGTGTGTGTGTTTTGGCAGCCGAAGAGACATTGACCGAATCATAAATAGTCAAAAAGCATACAGCAACATGTACATGCGAAGGGTGTTGTGGAATTGGACAGTATAGATTATATTGTCATATGCAAATTGCAATGTATTCAGAATATGTAACTAGATAGCTACCGGTATATAACATGATAACAAAATAAGCCGCAGCATCCAGTCATTTCCACTTTGGCGGAAGGCTGCGAGCTTGCGGATTTTCAATCTTCGCAGTTTGTTTCTTCCGGTTTTCAGGGCTGAGGCTTAAACTGTGAGGGTCCTGCGTCTTCTGGGCGCTGCTTCTTTTAGCTTTGTTTTTTTAGGGATCTTCGACTTCCGGGTCGAGGTCGGCGATTAGGGTCGCCGAGTTTAGGAGGTTGTGCTCTTGGTCTGTTTACTTTTTCAACACGCCAGGGCATCCTCTGACGCTGCTGCACCCAACCCGTTGCAGAACGAGGCCACTGCACACCTTCTCGGGGCTTGGGTTGTCGAAAACGTAACCAACTCGGCCCATAAGCCATCAGAGCTGAATGCTGGCGCAACCCTGTACTCTACTTCGACCAAGGTCGCGGCCAATGTCGAAGGTTGCAGGGGCCTGATTGCATGCTTTCCACCAATTTCTCCTCAAAGTTCCTGAATATGAGCATACTATAAAGCATACACCAAACATACACCAACAAAGCTGCTCTAATCATTATGAAGATTGTGCCGAGGTTCCTCAGACGTGCATGATAAGCCCTAGCACCAACCCCTAAACCCGTAGACCCTGTAGCCTGGAACTCCAAGTTCTAGACGAACAGGCACAGGATCCATCCACGGGCATGTAGAAGCACGCTGCAAGAAGAAAGCTGGAGTAACGAGGCCAGGCGATGAGCGAGACGCCACAGGTAAAGCCCAATCTACAGCCTACACATACTACAAAGCACCCTAAACTAAGAGTTAAATTCCGAAGACCTCAACTTCAACCCGAAAACCAAGAAACCAACGCCGGCACGAACGGAAGGACGATAGCGAGTCCAGTTCGGAGGAGAGTGACTCCTCCGGTGGCGGCTGGCCTCAACTCGTGTTTAGGGTTGAGGGATTAGGGTTTTGGGTTTTAGGGTTTAGGGGTTTAGGGTCTAGGGTTTAGGGTTTAGGGTTTAGGGATTAGGGTTTTGGGGTTTAGGGTTTAGGGTCTGTTGTATTGCGTTTGTGTGTCTTGTCTTTACGGGGACAAGGGCACTCCAAAGGTAGGGTTGTTTTCTTTTGGTTGGTGGGAGTTGAGGGTATTTACGGCTGCAGGATATGGAGGCGCGACGGAGGGATTGCATGCTGTGGGGCTTCTGCCCACCGAAGCAAAGACTTCATCCTTAGCTGCGTGACACTATGTAACCCCAAACCTCAAACCCTGAAACCCAATGTTGCTACTCCGTTTCGCTTCAAGACATCTCCTATAGGCTGGCCCTACATGGTTTTGAAGGGAAGCCTAACCTAAGCTTGTCTAGGCCACAAGCTCCTCCACTCCTGGCCATGCGAGCCCATCCAGGCTGTGAGAGTTCAAGCCAGCCAGATCGGCCCTGACTCGTAAACCACGAAGCCCCAAGCCCGACATCGCTAGCTGATTCCGAAACGTTTACATGAAGTCAAAATGAGAAGCCTGCTCAATTATCAAGGCGCCTGTGATTGAACCGATCGCTAAGAACCTCCAACACTGAACCCTACCTATAGTCTTCATTGCAGTTCCTTATTTTTGCTAGCCAAGTTTTGTGGTTAGGATCCTAGAATGGAAACCTGTTTTGAAAAAAGAAGCTACAATGGAGACTATAGGTGCACCCTGCTACGGTTGATGATATAAATCCTGCATTACCTTAAGGACCCTAAGCTATGGGAATTATGCAACCGTAGTACGAGCACTCTTGCCAAGGCTCAGCACCATCGGCCCCTCCCGAGAATAAGCCGAAAGATCTGCACCAAGCGGAGGCCGCAGCTTTGCAGAGTTAGTCTTAGGGGTTTAGGGTTTAAAATTTAGGGTTTTAAGGGTTTAGGGTTTTTAGGATTTAGGTTTTATGGCTTTTTGGGGTTTAGGGTTGTTAGGGTTTAGGGGTTTGTGGCTTATGGGTGTATTTTTTTAGCCTTAATAATTAGAACAGGGTTTTGGTGCCCATTAGTCTATAATTCCAATAAGGAAGCCCCAAAATAGTGTAGGTACTTATTAAGGCTTCGCGTTCAGGGTCAATTAACTAGGGCTTGGGGTTCGGGGTTTCGGGTATGGGTTTGAGGTGGGTTCAGGATTTACGCACGTTCATTTACCGGAGTGGGCATATTAAGGGTTCCAGTGGTAGTGTAGCGCCCCCAAGACCCTATTCTGAGTTAAGGCAACTCACTAGGGTTTCAGGAAAGTTCAAAAGTAGTGTAGGCCCGGCATTAGCTTTCAGAATTGCGGGTGTCGGGTTTATGCATGGTTTTGGTGTTCAACTGTCGGTAAATTCTTTGGGGGTTTTGGAGTTTTGCGATGAGCGCTCGGGACCTGATGATTCGGATTCGGGGCTCAGGGTTGAGTTTAGGGTTTATAGGGTTTAGGGAGGTCAGGAGCCATGGTCATCAGTGAGGTATTGTACCTTGATGCTGACGGACTACGTCGGGCCTGTGGACGAGCGCCGGTATACACCGGAAACAAAGGCCTGAAAGCCCTTAAGCCCTAAACCCTCCAACCCCTACACCCAGAGCCTGAATGGCCCTAAATACACACTTTACACCCTACAAGCCCGAACCCCTAAACGCCGAACCTCTTGAACCCATAAACCCCTAAGTCCTTAAACCCGAAACCCAGTCTAGACCCCCCAACTACCCCCTAAAATACTCTAAATGCCCACTATTAACGGCCATAACAGCTCCATTAAAGGGCCATTGGGGGATCCTGGAGAAGCCTGAACCCATAAAAGCTGAATTCTAAACCCTCCGAAACCCAGAACCTTGAACCCAGAGCCTCCAAAACCCCTTAATTAAGGAATATACCCTAAATTATATTAGGGATCCTATTATAGTTTAAGGTATATATTCCTTAATTAAGGGGTTTTGGAGGCTTTGGGAAGGGCCCCAGCTGCCACCGACAGCGCTCCAGCGGCTATCCGCAAATCTTTGCCCGACCGGCCTCTGGAGGCGCCTTTTCGGTTCAGGGTTTAGGATTGAGTGTTTAGGATTTAGGGTTGGGGGTTTAGGACTGAGGTTGAGGGTTTAGGGTTTAGGACTGAGGTTGAGGGTTTAGGATTGAGTGTTTAGGATTTAGGGTTGGGGGTTTAGGACTGAGGTTGAGGGTTTAGGGTTTAGGACTGAGGTTGAGGGTTTAGGGTTTAGGACTGAGGTTGAGGGTTTAGGGTTTAGGACTGAGGTTGAGGGTTTAGGGTTTAGGGCAGTTTAGGGTTTTGGGGTGTAGGGTTGAGGATTTAGGGTTAAGGGTTGAGAGTCTAGGGTTTAGGGTTTCAGGGTTTTAGTTGGAGCTGAGAGGTTTGATTTATGGGAGTTAATTGTAGGCTTCAGGGTTTGAGAGTTTGGGGTTTGAGTTTACGGCTTCGGTGGGCGGGAGGGGGGGGGGGGGGGGGGGGGGGGGGGTTGAAGGTTTGCAAGTTAAGGCTAATACACGCTTTACGGGACTTCGAGGGTTGTGCATGGTTTATGGGGGTTCATAGTGCTTTCCGGGTGTATAAGGTTTTTTGGGGTAGGGCTGGATAGGATTCGTCCGTTGTCATACGGTTAGGCTTTGAAGATTTGGGATGCAGGGGTAGGGTCTAGAGTCTAGAGGTTCGGGGTACTTTTATGCGTGCCGGCATCAACTGTAGTGGTGTCCTCTTACGTACAGCACTCATAGTACTATACCAAAATAATGTGCCAAACACGTGCTCCTTTTGATTATGAAGGCCCCTGCAGTAAGTGTGACAGATGTGTTTGTTTGGTAAGTGTGCGGCGGCCGTCCCCCGGGTTTGTTCAACCCAGCCCTAAACCCAAACTGTAAACTAAATGCCTAGATCAGAACCATTAATTAACCCCCAAGCCTTAGAAACCCCAAAACTCTAAACTGCAGATCCTATCTAGACCTCGCATCCTGCGCCCGCCTAACCCTACTTGGGGGATCCTGGGACTTAGTAAGTAAGGTTATAAGTACCTTAACTGGGATTATAAGTATAGTTACCCTATAACCCTAGTTACTAAGTCCCATGATCCTTTAAGTATATGTAAACCTTGACGTCTCCAGCTTGTCGCAGGCGCCCCGTGCCGGCAGCCTGCGCCTGGGTAACGGCCCGATGCGCGCCGGGAGTTTGTCCTTCAAAGGGACTCCCAAAGCGTCCTTTGGTTGAGAAGGGCTTTGGGCATTTGGGGGTTGAAGGGTCATAACCCAGAGAGCCCAATACCCCTTAATTAAGGAATGTAGTTTGAATCATAATATGAGGCCCCTTATAATTTTAAGGTATGTTGCTCAATTAAGCCGTATTGGGCCTCTGGACAGGGTTTGAGGCTTTCGGGTTTAAGGCGTTTTAGGGTTTATGTTCAGGGTTTAGGACCCAAAGGAAGGGTTTCGGGCATACCGCGCTTGGTGCTAAGGGGATAGTACATACATGTTCTTTTAGGGTTTAGTTTTATGTATATGACATGTACATCGGCAGACAAACATGTAACTGAATAAGTAACTTGTCGACCAACGTAGTCCGAAGCGCACAACCAGAAAGCCTAAACAGCATAGGCTTCAGATTTCAGATCTGATTCCCTAAACCCCAAACCCCCAAAATCCCTAGACCCTAAGCCCTGAACCACAAGGTTGTCTTGTTTTCGGATAATTAGTTGGTTCCTCAAAAATGTAGTTTTGCTTCTTTCTCTACCGTTAATCCCCTTATCTCCGCCCGCCTTCCGAGGTTTGCGCGTCCCTGAAGGGGACCGACCGCGCAGGGCGGCTAGCAGGGTTTGTACATAGTTGAAGTTATGCAATTGGACCGTATTCGGCTTCGGTTCTCAACAATGAAGGGCGAGTTTCGAGTCTCCAATGGATTCTTTTCGAGGATTTTATAGGCATGACCTATGAACAAGGAGGTGTCATGAGTATTGTAGAAACATGTACAGACCCTGCTTCGCTGCCTGTACCGTTAATGAGTTTGGCTCCTTGGCGGCTCTTGGAAAAAGCGGCAACAGGATTTAGAGGTTCAGGGGCCTAGGGTTCCTTGGAAGTGATATGTCTATGACATCTGGTGTGGACCCGCAAGGAGAAACACATGACATGTAGATACATGTAGTATAGGAGCCTGATTAAGAAACCCTGCCTCTAGGGTACTTTATATGGGAGTTTCCGAAAATAGGGGACCCTAATATGGTACCCTAAATAGTAGGATCCTTATTATAAGGAACCACAAATAAGGTACCCCTAATTTTCGGAAACTCCCATATGAATCCTACTATATTGGGGTTAGAGGGCCAGGGTTTCCTAGTCAGGTTCCTACATCAGCTCAAGACTCCGTCAAGCCTGTTGCTTTGAGGTCGACTGTAGAGGGTTGCCCCTCCGACATGTCCACTTGTGAAGATCGCAACTCTCGTCTGAGAGCCCCAACCTTTAAGTTTTACCTTTTTGTTTAGGGGTTTCGGGTTTAGGCTTTTACCCAGCCTTTAAGTTTTGAGGGGTTTAGGGTTAGTAACCTGTCTTTCCATGCGCTGTGTTTCGAAGACCACACCGCCAAACCCTGAACCCTCAACCCTCCTCAGGACCCACACACGGCATTTGTGCTGAGCCCTTTTAACAGTTTTCATGTCATCGAGTTTGTATATGTAGATTATGCATATACACGATAGAGCTAGTGTTGCTTAGACCCTCTGTCTGTCAGTGCCCCATTATCGATATGCCGGAAACTTTGCCTATTATCGGATTTATAAGAGCCAGAAACACTCTGTTCTGGAGGTTAAGGTTGTGTGAGATTTTATAGGGTGTCTGAACAAATAGAGCAGGTTCTATTTGTGTTTTTGGTGGGGGGCGGCGGGCGGAGGGGGGGATGCTAAAGAATCTGAATTGCAAGCCCGCCGCAGGTGCTCAACACCTCACCCTTCTTTGGCCAAGTGGCTTCTGGACAGGTCGCCACCTCAGCAGATCAATCGTCTGCCATGTTCGAAGGTTTTGGGCTGGCGCAGTACCGTTTTAACGACGGCCATAGCAGCCAGAATCAGAAAATCGCTGCAATGCTGGTGAGGTCTTCAAACGTTGCGTCTATAGAGACATCATATGCGACATGTTCGTATGGCTCCCTGAGGCACGCACCATTGGCCTTGCTCACTTATACTACTTCCTGCAATCTGGTGTACTGCTATACGCCAAATACACACCAAATGTCCGCACTTTCAGGTTCGGTAACGATTGTCTATACATATCCATGTCCTCCTGAACCAGACAGCTCCACTCCATGGTGGCGCATGGCAACTATACATGTTCTAATCTAGCTGTGGTTTGGCGGATCAGTCTTCCTGTCCTTGAGGCGCAAAGCTCGCCGACAGTATCCTCACAGAGGCCGCGTTTGTGCGCTAGCTGGACCCTTTCGCCTGCATTGCCCCGTACTAGTCCCTAGATGATTACAGTAGAATATGCAGCCAAAGCCTAACTCCAACGTCCAAGGCCCCTACAGATTCTTCAGTGCTCTCTTCCCCCACCTTGAACCCTAAACCCGAAGCCCCGAACCCTAAAGCCTAAACCCTTACTCCTAAGCCCTAAATCCTAAGCCCTAAGCCCCAAGCTCGAAGCTCTAAACCTTGAACCTTGGACCTGAAAGCTCCATGGCCTCCACACTGAGGGCTCCGGAGTTTGCATCACCACTGGGCCGCGAGTGCGTTATTACAACCTTCGGGACCACGTAGACCTGAAAAGTAGGCTCCGAAAACCCTTTGTACTATGAATCGGTATGAGGTAAAGTGGAGCTACAACCCGTTTGGGGTCAGTTTCGAGAAGCTCTAGATGCGAGATCCTTTTCAGATGCCAAGGATCCCCGAAACCCTCATGTAAGACGCCGGTAGAACCCTCATACACAACCCTTAATGGTAGAAAACGTACCCGAAACCCGCTAAGCCCTAAACCCCTATAACTATAACTAAAAGACCAGGGTGGTTGCCTCGCCGGGGATTTTCAGCAGCATCTTGCTTACCAGGCAGAAGGCGCTCAAAACAAAACAAAACCTCAACCCTAAACCCTGAAATGGGAGTTTCCGAAAATAGGGGACCCTATATAATATGGTATCCTAAATAGTAGCGTCCTTACTATCAGGTTCCCAAAATAAGGTACCCCTATTTTTGGAAACTCTACACCCTAAACCCTTTTTATCCCTTCAAGGATCCAAACTCAACCCTCAACCCTGAACCCCAAACCCTAAACCCTAAACCCCAAACCCTAAACCCTGAACCCTCAACCCTGAACCCCAAACCCTAAACCCTAAACCCCAAACCCTAAACCCTGCACCTGAACCCTCAACCCTGAACCCCAAACCCTAAACCCCAAACCCTAAACCCTTATATCGAAGCAGCCAGGGATGCCCAGAAGAACCTGCTGGTGGAGCTCGGACTCGCCTACAGCGGACTCGAGGGCTTCTCGGTGGCTACCCAGACACCCCAAAAACAAAATCCAAACAGTAGCTCCCTTGTAAGGGTTCCTTAAAGGGCCCCTTTAAGGGATCTATAGGGTTTTACGGTTTAGTATTTAGGGTAGATCCCTTAATGGGGGTTCCTATGAAGTAGCCTTAGTAGTATAGGTCCCCAAATTAGGGGATCTAGTAGCTCCCTTAATGGGGGTTCCTATGAAGTAGCCCTAGTAGTATAGGTCCCCAAATTAGGGGATCTACTTTCGAGATCCTGCCGGGGGTCTGGGTACAGGGACAACCCCACAGCGTTTTAGGGTTTGGGGGGTTGGGTTTAGGGTTTAGGAACCCCCCAAAAATTTGGCACACGCATTAAAGCTTGATTGGGGTTTAGGGTTTAGGCACCCCAGAAAGTTGGAACATGGATCAAGGCTTGATTAAGGATGGTTGGTGCTGGGATTAGGGGCATGAGGACAATGACGGTCCAACCTTCTGGCGTCTAGTTTTGTCTTTTCTCGCATAATAAGGTCCATTTTGTGTTTTTGTCCTCTTGTGGCCTTGGCATTTAGAGTTTAGGTTTTGGGATTTCGTCTCGGGGATTGCGATGTTTGGGGTTTAGGGTGAGAGTTGGAAGTTTTGAGGCCCTCCATAGTAGACCATGATGCTTTCCTCTACACCGCGAAGAAGGCCCCTAAACCTTGCAACTCTTCTGGAACCCCTTTTGCAAGTTTTGTGGCTCCGACACTTCTTGAGGCCTTCCATCAAGCTTGAATCCTGTATCCTAAACCCTCAAACCCTAAACCCTAGCCAGAAAACCCCAAACACCCTAGGATGCCCAGTATAGCCCTTATTCCCGGTTCTAGGTTCCTTAAAAAGTTACCCAATACCAAAAAGGGAGCCCTTTCCTAGAACCCCTAAACCCCTTAAACCCCTAAACCCTAAAGTCCTAAACCCTAAACCCCTAAACCCCTAAATGTTACTAAACCCTAAGACCCTAAAGCCGTCCAGGCTTCGATGAAGCGGCCTCTGTGGGCCAGGCACAGCTGGGCACGCAGATGCTCGGAGCCCCTGGAGAGCTGGTGCAGTAAAATTAGGGGGTCGGTTTTGGGTCGGAGATTTACTTGTGGGATTTGGGATTTGTTGGTGTTTCTACAGGTATTCATAAGAGTGTAGTTGCGGGACGTTTGTATTTACACCGCTGTTTTGAAGAATTTGGGGTCGGAATATGCAGCAATATCATCCTGGGAATCTAAACTTTAGCTATGGTGGGTTCCGGGCTGGAGCATTGTTGGTTCAAAGGGGTTGAGGTGCAAGTCTTGCTGTTAGTATTGTCTGGTGGTCCTGAAGGATTAATAATATAGGGGTCTTAATAATTGCCTATACTATTTTGTGGGGTCCTTAGTGTAAATACAGTAGAATATAGCCCCAAGCCCTATTCTAATTATTAAGGCTCCTATATTGTAAGAACCCTACCATAGATCCCCTGTAGACCCCTTTTAAAGGCACCCTGTAAGAGGAACCCTACTCTAAATTACGAAGGCCCCTACATTATTGTCCTACGCCTCAAAGAGGATCGATGTCAGAAAAAGGTGATACCCGACATCCCTTTAAAGGGAACCCTACTCTAATTACGAAGGCCCCTATATGATTGTCCTACGCCTCCGACATACACCAGAGAGCCCAATATCCCTTAATTAACGAATATGCCTTAACTCATATTAGGCATCCTATTATAATTTAAGGTATATTCCTAAATTAAGGGGTATTGGGCTCTCTGGGTACATCAGCTACTCTTTGCTCGGTTCGACGAACTCTTGGTCGCACAGATACGACCAATACGGAGGTGCATCAGCTACGCCCCGCAACCCGTGAACCCAACCCTAACCCCGAAGAACCTACATTTTTAAGGACTTATACACAGAAAATCATAAGCGGAAGACTAAAAAGGTGGGTTACTCAGGGTTAAGGAAAACCCTAAACCCTGAGTCCTCAACCCCGAAGGTTACACTACTGCAGGCTGGGGCAAGTGTGAGCACGAAACGCTGTGTAGGCCTCAAGATTAGCTTGGCTCGTGACTCCCTAAACCCTAAACCCTGAACCCCAAACCGTAAACACTAACTCCCTAAACCCTAAACCCTCAACCCTAAACCTGAACCCCCCAAACCCTAAACCCTAAACCCCCAAACCGTAAACCCCGAATCCGCCAAAGGCAGAGCCAGCTGAAGAACCTGCTGGATATCGCTGCAGACACCCCTCGCGTTCCGGCGCCAATTACTATAGGGGCCTTAATAAGTAGAATAGGGTTTTTGGGGCCCACTATACCATAACTAGAATAAGGAACTCCTTGAAATAGTATAGGCAATTAAACCCTAAACCCTAAACCCTAAACCCTAAACCCTAAACTTATTCAGGCCTCTATATTGGACGTATTCGTGGACTCTCAGGGCCTTTGTGGTTCTTCTTAGGCTTAATTGGAGTTCTCCTCAAGGGTTTTTTGTTGTTTAGGGTTTAGGAGTTCAGAAGTTTGTGATTATGGTTTTGGACTTCGAATCTTTTGACGTTGAGGGGTTTGGGGTTTTGAGTTAAGGGTTCAGGGTTTAAGGTTTAGGGTTTAGGATTTGGGACTTCAGGAGATACTCACGAGCTTTCAGGGGTTGAGGGTTCTAGGATAGGTCAGGGTTTAGGGCCTACGGCTTGGACAAGGCACAATTTTGGGTTTTGGGCTTTCAAATTTTTCTGGTTCCGGGATACCAATGCCTATGCTCGACTCACCCTATCCTATCTTCTCCTACCTGAGGTTGTAGCACAGAGAGGGCGGCTCAACCAGGGAAGTACCCAAGGACGGCCAACCAGACGATGTGTCCTCTACCGCCTTGTATGAGTCATACTCTTTTTCAAAACCCTAAACCTTGCATACACCCTCGAGGCTTATCAAGCCCCGAACCCTAAACTCTATTTTGAAATCTACTAACCTTAGATGTAACGTTAAACCCTAAACCTCTCCCTGAACCATCAATCCCAGGGCCGCTGGGCAGCCCCACGAACTCTGGATACCTGTCCCCTCAGGCACCGGTGGTTAGGCATAGAGGGCTGTTATCTTCAAGTATTAGTTCAGTCTGTTATCCTAAGGTATAATATAAAAAGTATTTGAAAGGCTAGTCTATTCTAGTCTGGTCTCGTTTCGTCTATAATCTGTCGGTCGCTCCTGAAGTTGCATCGGTCTGTGTTTCTGCCCGTGGATTATGACTTGAGTGTGCGAATGGGCTGTCTGCCTACATTCAAAGGGGAAAAGGAGGGACCCTTAATGGGGACCCCTACCCTATAATGGGCTATATAATGGGTATATAATAGCTATATTAAGGGTATATACCTAGGGGTCATTATTAGGGGTCCCTCCCTTTACGCTTGGATACATGGGAAAGGCATCTTCTCCTGCTACTGTGCGCAGAGCACGGATCCCAAAGGGTCCAAGTAATGGTATGCTGTAGGAACGAACCTGATTAAGGACCCTTGGGCCGTTATTAGGGCTCCTTAAAATAGATTCTACTGTTTTGTGGTGATAGGCCCAGGGTTTCTTAATCAGGTTCCTACATTAGTATATAGTTTTGGGACCCAAGTACCTACTATAAGGGTACTTCGACTCTTAGCGAGTAGCTACCTGATTCCGAGGCACTTAATATGTCTGCATTTCGCATGCCTCATTATCCAAGCGAATTGCTGGGGCGGAGAGCAGCTCTGGCAACAGTCGATAGTCATCATTAGTAATGCCGAAGAAATGGAAAGCCAAGATCTCTTAGGTTGGACATTGACACTGATGACCATACTGGAAAGCCAAGCTTCTCATCTTGGAAAAAGCCCCGCATGAAGGTGGATCCTTTGTGTCACCAGATCAGTCCAGACACAGGAGCAGCGTTTTAGCTCTTACTGTTCACCTGGTGCGTTGCACTCAGCACCTCATGTCGGATCAATATAGGACTTCTAGCAGACGCAGACTAGCGAGTAGCTGAGAGGGAAAAGACCTGAACGAAACAAGGGAGAAGAAACATGATAAGGCATGTAAGCAGTGACTTGAACATGAATGTTCGAAGACTAACATGCGGCTCTGTCTTCTGCACAGATCCACAACACGCCGCGTCAAACCTAAATGAGTCTCCGAAATCCGCATCCCCAATCGCAGGCTCATCATAAGACGGTACTGACATGTAGCAGTTCGCTCGAAGCAGTCGTGTCGAACCGAACCCTCGGCAATCCCATATATATAACGGGACCACACCCGACATCCACCTAGATGCGTTGCGACCCCCAGCAGCTATGTTCTCTCATCTCTTGTTTGTGTCTATCAAAGGGGAAAAGGAGGGACCCTTAATAAGGACCCCTAGGTATATACCCTGAATATAGCTACTATATACCCATTATATGGCCCATTATAGGGTAGGGGTCCCCATTAAGGGTCCCTCCTTTTCCCCTTTGTGTCTAGGCGTGGTCTTGCCCTGCGTCTTCGCCCAAGGTCGGCGACGTTCTGATATGAGAGGATTTAGCGATTTGGGACTGGGCAATTGAAGATCATTGCCTTGTTGGAGTAAGCTGGGCTTAGGGTTTGGGTAGATTTGAAGGTTGAGCACGTGTGCAATAAAGCATATCTCGACAGACCGCACTCCTCACTCCCCCCCAACTCTTCTTTTCGACACAAACCTTTCAATGCTCAACTACATCCGGAAAGCCTTTTTCGGAAGTCAGTAATGCTGCTCGGGCTCTTCATTAGTCGAGCAAAGCCTCTGAGAAAACACAGCAAGCAGACTCCAAGCAAAGTGCGAAGCCTCTTGGCCCCTGCAGGGATCCCTAAATCGTAAAGCCGCAACCCCAAGATGGAAGCCTAAACAATTACCTATACGATTTTGGGGGTTCCTTATTGTAATTCTAGTATAATGCGCCCCAAGCCTTATTCTACTTATCAAGGCTTCTACAGTAGAACCCTTTTAGTATCCCTACTTATCGTACCCCCTTTATAGGAACCCCATTCTAGTTATTTAAGCTTCGACAGCAAAACCCTTATAGTATCCCTTATAGTACCCCTTTTAGATTCTAATTTTTCAGGCTTCTACAGTAGAACCTTAGAACTCTAAGTATACAACTAGTACCTACTTTGGGGTCTAAAGTCTATAAATACTGCCTCCTTTGGGCTTTTTGGAACCCCAGGGGAACCCTAAAGCCTATACCCCGGCGGCAACGACGGCTCCTGAACTGACGGAGCGGCCCTAGCTATACTATACGAGAAATTTCTACTGCAAGCTATGTTATACAGTTATATACCATAGAATAGACTATGTATAATGCACTCTAGTATAGTTCAATATAAGATACAAAGATATACATACTATAAGATACGACTGACTCGTAGGCACGCGCTGCATCGACCCGGGCCTCCGAGTTGAGTAGACCGGGGCGCCTCTTTGGGAATGGAGGGGTTTTGGTGAGGGTGTCGGGCTTAGGGTTCTAGGGTTTTAGGGTTTTAAGTTTAGGGGGTTTTGGTTTTAGGGTTGGGGATTGGTGTTGGGGTTGAGAGCTGGTAGAGTTCAGGGCTCTAGTGTGTAGGATTTTGGGGTTCGTTGGGCCTTGGGGATTTAGGGTGTAGGATTCAGGGTTTCGGGGGTTCAGGGTTTAGGGTTTGGGGTTAGGGTTTTTAATCTATACAGGGTTTAGGGCGTTGAGGGTTTGCAGAGTTAGGGGCTAGGTTTTTTGGATGAGTGGGCAAGCGGGGATGGGGGGATTTTGGGGTTTCAGTGCATGGACTTTGGGTTCAGGGCTTTAATAGGTTTTGAAGCTCCCAGGGGTCTGTGTTACAGCGGAAAAAATGTTCCAAGGCTCTCCTGGATCCTAAACAACAACCTATCGTTGCGAGGACTTCTATAGGAAAGTCCACGTAAGGAAGCCAAAAAGGTTGGTCATGTTAGGATTCAGGTAGGGGTTCCGAGGGAAGAGCATGATTGTGACGAGTATTCGGGTCCCCTTCCAGGGCTTGGGGGTTGGCGTGCAGGGTCGGGCTCAAATTGAGGTTTTGGGATAACAGAAGACTTGGGTGATTTTCAAGACACTGGACACAAGCTTGAGATAATCACACCTCCAGGTCCTGCTTGATTTTCCGGCTTGCTTGCACTGCAGGCTTGAAGGTGTGCCGTGCTCAAAGTTCATTGGCCTCCTTAAAAGCCACGTTCATGTTGCGAGCAGCTTCCGCGCGTTTACATCAGCAATATGTCCGCTGAATATGTTATCTCATCTCTTCTTGAAGTTGGAAGCTGAAGGTTATACTATGCGAACTCATCCTCAGCGCAACACAGAACTGCCGGCTAATTCCGTCAAGCCACAAAATCCCTGAGCCTGACAAGTGTAAATTAAAATTCCCTACAAACACTCATACCAGCTCTTATGTTTGACTCTCTACCCGTAGCAGCCTTTATCGTGTTTAGGGTTCAGGGTTTGTTTGGGGTTCAGGGTTCGTATATCTTACAAAACCCTAAAGCCTTTATACTGTTGCTTCTGAGGCCTGAGTACAGGGGGCCGCAGCTTGAACCGCCAGATGTGCCCATCACGCTTCCTTTCGCGACTGGCCTCAAAGCTATACTTCACGGTTCTTGGTTTCCAGTGCCGAGTGAACATGATAACTTCGGAATCAATATAGTTTGGGGGTTTCGAGCTTGGAGATCTGCCACACGAGGATGCTCCCTGCATGTGCTTGCCGCCTGTTTATCCCACCGCTCGATTTGCTTTGGCTGGTGTAGTACTACTCGCGACCGTTCTTGAGCCTGCAAGCTTTCAGCGGCGTCGGGCGAAATTCTTTTGCTCTTGCAATACAACATCATACTGCACTAGCATTGTAATATGTATACATGTATATGTATATATATATATATATAATATATATTTTATATTGTATTGTATTGTATTATATTATATTATACTATATTATGTTATATTATATTATATTATAGTATAGTATATTATATTATACATATATCGACCTCGCTGGTCGAGACGCAAGCTGGAAAGAGCTCAATCGTTTTGTTGTTGTGCACCGGTCCCGAAAGACGATCATGTGCGAATACCGGATGGGGTTACAGTCCTACATCAGCATACTGCAATATCTCCCCTGCAGCGCGTTTTAATTCTGTTGTCCCCAGTATTTTCACAGCCCTTACAGTGTAATTAGCTTCCAGCCGGATTGCAGAGGTGTCTTTTCTTCATGCGCGGGTGTAGGTGAACGGCTGAGTGCACCGGCTGCAGCGACGATGCCGGCAAAGACGACACTGGTAGCAGAAGCAGGAGAGTTGTAGTATCTGGTATAGTGATGAAAACGAAGAAGCAAATGACGTTGACGTTTTCGATGACGATTCGTATTATCCGGCGCGCATTTGCAAGCTTATTCCAAGAAGCAATCCTCAGCTTGATCTGGGACTCCACCCTTTTTACAGCTTCCCATCTAATAACACCGCCAGCTCGAATCTCAGACTTGGAAACGAGGCGATGGGCCTGGTACACTACTTCCAGCATCACCGCAACGTCCAGACCTCAGCAGACAGTTCATGGAGAAGTTCCTGTTTAGCACAGCTCTTTACATATTCCTGCCTGGTTCTGGCTTGCTCTCTCTCTCTCTCTCTCGCTCTCTGCATCTTTCTATTTCTAGGTTTCTAGATTTCTAACTGGATCTTTACCTCTCCCTCGCCACTCTCTTCTCTTCGCTTCTCTGCTCTTCCCCCTTGCCCTATCTCTCGCTCTCTCTCTCCTCTCCTCTCTCTCTTTCTCTCTCTTTCTCTCTCACTTTCCTACGTACTCCATTCCCATAACCTCCACGATGCTGCCTTGCGAGGTCCCCTTGCCGGCACGCTACCTCTGCAGGCGCACCCATACGATGTTCAATGGTGTCATGGCCTACCTAGACCTTAGGGTTTAGGGTCAGGGTTTGAATCCCTCGATGCAGTTCTTGCTTCTGGTGGTTGTGATTGTTCTATCTCCAGGACCCAAAGTGATGAGGCTGTCCATTGAAAAGGAGACTACAGCATTCAGGGATCAAATCCCCAACCTTCATGGATGTGCTTCGTGGTCGTTTTGCACAAGAAATGGTGTTGCGGAGGAGGCTTCGCTGGATGAGTTCTTGTATTCAAAGAGCTGAGTAGCGGAGTAGCTGACCTTTAACTTGAACCTTTTGGGGCTTAGGGTGATATAAGGAGTTCCTTTAAGGGGGTTTCTATAAGGGGACCTTAGTAGCTGAGTAGGTAAGCTTTAACCTCTTGGCGCCTATATACTTCTACCATAATTGAAAGGTGAAACGCCGCACCCACAATCAATAATGTAGAGGTTTGTAGTAGGAATATCGTATCCCCTTGCAGTATGCTTTGTAATAGTGATACATACTCTGTCCCAAACCGCTGTTCTACTGTTTCAGCTCCATGTCTTACACCCAACCAGCCCAATACCTTTGGGCCTTACCTGAAGCGCCGGCGCCGGCTGCAGGTTTTATGCAGAATCAAGCGTGTGGGGTTTGGGTGGGGTACCTAAACCATAAATTTTTAAGCTTGCAGCAAGACCGCAGATCGGCGGCCCGATGTTTCAGGGCTTAGGGTTGCTTTAGGGTCTATTATAGGACATTTAGGCTTGGAGCTGCAGGCTTGTTATGTCAGGTGCTAAGAAACCTCTTTCTTTACAGTCTGCTGCATAGTCGACCTGCAGGTAAACACATTCAAAAAGTCCCAGACCCAGAGGCCTGAGCAGTACACCTGAAACCCTAAAACCTTAAGCCTTAAATCCTAACGCCTAAACCCTAGAAGCCCCAAAGCATTAGCCCAAGTAGAGGAGAACACATTCGACAGTTTCCGAAAATTAGCGGTACCTTATTTTGAGGTCCCTTTGTAATAAGGAGCCTACTATTTAGGGTACCATATGAGGGTCCCTTGTTTTCGGAAACTCCCATTCCTGAACCTGAGCCAGGCTCTTAGATGATGCGGAGAAGATTCTCCAAGAAAGGGCGCGGCCCCCAAATGGCTCTAGGTAATGAAACCCTACGGGGCCATGTACCCAAATAGGGTTCCTTTACGGGATCCATAAGGGTTCTATAAGGGTTTAGGGTATATACTACGGTTAATGATACATACTACGGTTATTAATAGTATGAACCCTGCATTACCTTAATGGCCCTAGACTATGGGAATTATGGTATATTCCTTATTATGGGTAATGCAGATTTATATCATCAACAGTAGATCTCGAATTCCGGCTTAGGCTTAGTGGTCTATGGGTATGGGCCATGCCCGAAGCACATACGTATTGAAGCTTAAGCCTCAGAAGCCCATAAGCCTTAGCTTCCAAACGCCCAACAAAGAATGCCTTCGTTCGGGGTCTGAGTTCTATTCGTATTTGGATTGCCAGGTTTGGTCAGGCGCAGGGATCTTTGCCACTCAACTTGAGGCCATCTCATGGCGCTTCCCCTTTCGTACCTTGGTAGGTTTACGAAGTATGACATCAAACAGAGGAGGGGCCTGGCCTGCTTGGGGGTTCAGTTGGGGTCCTTGGGCTTTAGGGTTTAGGACCTGAGTGAATTCAGAAACGTCGATTCCGGATTTGGGCCCTTCTGCGAGTCCTACGATGACCCTAATGAGCCCGAGCTTGTCTTCGGGTTATGTATGCCGCTGTTTGGCGTTTCTTTGTTGTGATATGTCCCAATGATTTTTCGGCAAGGGCTCGAGATTCAGAATTCAATAGGTGAGGCTTATGTAGATTGAGTGTTTTTCTGTTGAACACTTTGAAGTTTATGGCTTAGGAGTTTATGAACACACATGTTGTTGACGTCGGATCTACAGCCCTGAAACCCAAGGACAAGGATGGACCAGTCCGCAAACTTGCCTTGCCAGAAGCTTAGAGTGCTTCCTGCGTGAGAGACTGGGGATCTAGGTTCTGGGTTTCTGGGCTTTTTCAGCCCATGGTTCGGCTTTTGGGTTGAATTTTAGGAACCTGATTAAGAAACCTTGGGCCTTTACTAGGGTCCCTTATATGAATCCTATATTTTTGGGTGTATCCAGAAGGGTTTGAACTGAGCAGCGGGTTTCGGAGAGCTTAGCACCTCAGGCTTCGGAAGGATTGTCATTCTCGGGCTTGGGCTTTGACACATGGCAGTTTCCGAAAATAGGGAACCATAAGATAGGACCCTAAATAGTAGCATCCTTATGACAAGGACCCCAAAATAGGGTACCCCTAGTTTTCGGAAACGCCCACCTGGCTTCACACACAAGGTTGTTCAAGTTGTATCAAGGCAGCTATATCCATCACCAAGTAACCTGATTAAGAAACCTTGGGCCTAGAACCCCAAAATACTAGGGTTCATACAAGGAACCCGAAGAAAGGCCCAAGGTTTCTTAATCAGGTTCCTACATGAAATTCAACCCAAAAGCCGAACCATGGGCTGAAAAAACCCAACGCTCCACCCGAAGCCCTGAAGAGGATGAAGCAGGAATGCTGTGGAAGTTTCGTGCATAAGCTGTCCTGTTCACGAACCTTCGGGAGGTTGGGCGCAGTTGAGGCAAAGAATCCGTTCCAGGGGATTTGGTATCGACGGTCAGGCTAAGCCCGACTTTTCACACTTCAATCCTCAACAAGATGTTTCCCTAGGGTTTAGGTAGGGTTTAGGGGTTTAGGATGCGCCAGTGACTATGAGGCCTGGACCCAAAGCCTCAACCCAAAAGCCTATAAAGGTACCCTGAAAGAAACCCTTAAAGGAACCCTTAAAGGTACCCGTACCCAAAATCCCGTGCTCGCGACCCAGGCGAACAGGTGTTCACAGACGCCCGAACGAAGCAGAATCGCAGCTGATCATCGTTGGGGACCGCAAGAATCCCTGGCTCCGTGCATCATTATTGCTACTTGTTACGAATACAAAAATACGGAGAAAATAGTTCTAGTAGTCATCAACAAGGAAATAGCACTAATGACAAAATACTGCTGCCAAAGTTTGATACTCTGTTGGGTTGATGATATGGGTATACGATTAGTTAGTTCATACCCGCTGCTCTACACCTAGTGCATCGTCGCCCATTTGATTGCATTTTCGTACTGCGGAACACCCTCACGAAGATCCTGCGCATGCCAAGAAACATACAGCCTGCCTATATAGACCATGAAGTGTAGGATCATGTGGTATCTGCGATCTTTCTGAATAGGTTTTCTGTGGTTTGGATCCAGTAGTTAAGCTTCGAAAGCACGGTAACTCAGCAGGGCCTAGCTAGGCAGCGCAGGTCTCCGTCACACACAGAGACAGAGACGGTGGCAGTAGAAGTGAAGTACGTATGCAATAAATCCCCGAAAAGATCCCTCAAGTCTGAACGCCAATCCCAAAGCCAACTGGAACCCTAAGGTAAGGAAGGTATCTCGTAAAACAGGACTCCCTCAACCTCAGAGCTCGAATGTCCAGACTTTGCTGTGGAGGGTTCGAAACTATTCAGCTTGGCTCATATAATGTCTATTCTTCCTGGGGTCCATAAGGTCTTAACAAGGTTTAGGGCGTTAGGCTTTCGGGGCTTAGTTATTTTTGCTGGGGTCTGTTATTTCTAATCTCACATCTCAGACTTCTCTATGTGAGCGAAGGGCTTCACCTCAAACTTTTCCAAGCCATCACCAAAACACCCAACAGAGAGTTTAAGCATCAGGGTTTTACAGAGTTCTACGGTGTTAAACAAATTCTTTAATTTTGGTCCCCAACAATAAGCAATAACCCCCCCCAATCCCTCACACCATATCGGCCCGACAACGTAGACCCGCCAACCACCAAACCCTGCTCTTGAAGCCCTAAACACACCGAGCACCGCGCCGAAACCCCTCTACACTAAACCCTACACCCTCCAAAGCTAAACCCTAGACCCTGAACCCTAAACCCTCCAAACAAAAACCCAAGACCCTAGACCCTACACCCTCCAAACTAAACCCCAGACCCCAGACCCTCCGCACTAAACCCTAGACCCTAGACCTTGTAAGCTCCTAAACCTTACAAAGGACCCCCGAAACACTACTTAGAGGATCATGGGACTTAGTAAGTAGGTTATAATTAGGGTGATAAGTCCCCTAAACCAAATTATAACCTTACTTACTACGGTTGATGCTATAAATCCTGCATTACCGTAATGGCCCTCGACTATGGGAATTATGGTATATATATTCCTTATTATGGGTAATGCAGGGTTTATATCATCAACCGTACGTCCCATGATCCTCTAAGTAGATCCTAAACCCTAAACCCTTAAAGGGAGCCCCATTATAGAACCCTACAGTGCCCTTAAAAGGGAACCCTAAACCTTACTAAGTCCCATGATCCTCTAAGCAGACCCTAAACCTCATGATGCATATCTCTGGCATCACCTGCTTCACCTCTTACAGTCTCCATGACATGGGCGCACGAATTGACTCACTCTTTTTCGCACAAACACACAGTCAAACGCTTTGAAGTCTATGCACCGAAGTTGTACAAGTATGGTGCAATGTTGCCTTCACGCAAGTGCTAAAACTCAGTGTGTGTCGTTGACTGCTGCTATACAACTGACTGGCACAAGCAGCTCTTCTCTTACGTAGCCTTCTCCTGTGAACCATGGCCAACGATCACGATCACAAACTGACAAGTGCACATCAACACTCCTCCTCGGCTTCATCGGAAGGTGAATGCTGTACACCTGATTGTCACTTGTCTTTCCACTCATGGATCAGGTTCGATATACGAACCTTGTCGTTTATGTCCTCCCATTTGAGAACATAACGTGCAGAGATCCCACTGTGTCGCCACAACCACAAAATGTATCGTAGCTGCCTCTGAGTGGGTCCATGCCTCGTAGACATCCTTGTAACAAGCTTTGAAGACAGGCGCCTGGCTAAGTCAACCTTCAAGCCAGAAACTGCCATCCCCTCGTGTCGGAGCCCTTCCTTCAAAGACTCCACCGTGAATAGTTGTAGGACGTCTACTGAAAGCCTCTCGGATTCAAACTGGCCTCCATCATCCAGTGCTGTAGGTCCCATGGTTCCTGGTGACTCCCAGGATAGGTCCGTCGAAGCTCTTGCCGTAGGTCTCGGTGGGGTCCTTGGTTCCCTTGAGGAGGTTCCCAATGGCCTTGATGGAAGTGTAGGCTCCTCCTGGCCGTGGTCCATATGCGCCGTTCTGGCCGTCGACCCTGACGGTGTTGCCCTCGAAGACGTAGTAGTCGGCTGCTCGCTGGCCTGAATCCTCGCTAGCTCCTGTTCTATAGCCCTGGAGGTTGCATCCCGCAATCTCTGTAGTCTTCGAAGCTTCCTCGCGGAGGCCCCCGGTGTGTACTCCCGGTAGAACTCGATTCCACACCACTTAACAGCCTCCCATAGGACCACCGCCCCCAACACCATCAGCATCGTCATGAAAACCTCCATCAAACCCTTATCCACCTCCATTGGTCGGTGTTCTGATTGCTCCCTGGCTTCCACACCCAGCAATAGCACACAGCACACCATTGCCACCAGCATTCTTGTAGCCAACATCGAAGATCTTGCCGGTATTGGTTTGGTAACCATTGCTCCCTGATCCTTTGGCCACTTATAAGCGGTTTTGTAAGCAAATCCGCCGGCTGCGTTATTCCCGGTTCGTGTCGTGTCGCTGCACCTCTTGCTGAATGGCCTCTGCCGGAATCGACGATGAAGGTGGTGTAGGCGGCCGAGCCACCGGCCGCGCCCGCTGTGGCGACCGAAGAACAAACGTCGGCCCCCCAGGCGGTGAGTCCGGCAGCGGACTCGGCGCCAGAGCATCTGGTGGAGCCAGGTAGGCTCCCAATCTGGTAACCCAACGGGGCCACCCTTCTTGCACGCTTCTCCCAAGCCAGCCTTGTTGGCCTCCACTTGACACCCTTGATCTCGGTGTCATAAAGTCCTGCGGGGCACTCGAACCGGATCCCCCCATCGCACTTCCGGCATCCAGATGTCGTGTCGACTCCAGGGTCGTCAGGGCCTGCACTAGCCCCGCCTGCCCTGGTTCTACATCCTCTCCAGAATTCGCCGGGTTCAGTTGTGTCCGGCCCGCTGTCACTTCAGGGAGCGGTCGCGTCTCATCACGAGTTGCCTGCACCGCTACATTCCCTTCTCCCACATTGCCCACGCTCTCACTCTGCAACCCCGAAGTCCTCAACGGGTCCTGCTGCGCCTGGGTGCTCAGGGGATCACCTTCACGGGTTCCTGCAACACCATTTGGTAGCGAAGTTTGCCCTGCGGGTTGGGCGCTCATAACCTCATGATGCATATCTCTGGCATCACCTGCTTCACCTCTTACAGTCTCCATGACATGGGCGCACGAATTGACTCACTCTTTTTCGCACAAACACACAGTCAAACGCTTTGAAGTCTATGCACCGAAGTTGTACAAGTATGGTGCAATGTTGCCTTCACGCAAGTGCTAAAACTCAGTGTGTGTCGTTGACTGCTGCTATACAACTGACTGGCACAAGGAGCTCTTCTCTTACGTAGCCTTCTCCTGTGAACCATGGCCAACGATCACGATCACAAACTGACAAGTGCACATCAACAAAACCCTAAACCCCATAGATCCCTTTAAGGAGCCTTTTGAGGAGCATGACTTACTAAGTCCCATGAGCCTGTAATAAGTGCCAGTAAGTAGCCCAGAGAATTCGAAGGATCTCCACGGACAGCTCAACGATCTTCTCTGGATCTTCTTCAAGGTCGACTGAGGGGTTCGGATTTTTGGTTTTAGGGGCTCTAGGGCTTCAGGGCTTACGGTTTAGGGGCTTCGGGCTTTTGGGGCTTCGGGGTTTGGGGTTCAGTTTTTGTTTTTTCGTTTTTTTGGCTTAAGGGTTTTGAGGGTTCGGGGTTTAAGGCTCAGGGCCACAGCTCCTCGTACAAGCAATAGTCTAGTCCTTGCGAGCTTCTGGACTCATTCCCAGAGAGCCCAATACCCCTTAATTAAGGAATATGGCTTAAAATATATAGGGCTTCATATTATGATTTAAGCCATATTCCTTCAGAAAGGGGTCTTGGGCTCTACTCTACGCGTACTCTACTCCCTTTGCTGAGAGGACATGCGAAAGAATGCCATGCTTCGTGGGTCCGAAGTCCACATCCAGGGACTTTCTGACGTGCTCAAACCCTTCTCAGACCCAACTGCCAGAGCCGATCACTCTAAACATTCGGCCCGGCCCTAATGTAGGGCCTAAATACTAACCGTTACTAACCCATATTATCGTGGGGGTTCCTTATTATATATGATTATAGTTTCATATACCCCAAAACCCTATTCTAATTATTAAGGCCCCTATATTAAGCCAAACAAGCCAGGTTGGCATGCCGTCGCCCACCAACTGGTTTCTGGTGAACGGGGATGTCTGCGACCGTGGCGAGAATGCCGGAGCCTCGAATGCTCAACTTTAAGGAGTTCACATATCCTGGCACATGTAAACGGTTTTTTGAAGTTGTGTAGATAAGTCAGTGTTTCAGTAACGAGCGTGGTTATTAGTTTTGCTGTTGAAGATCGGGTAAGTTTCCTTCAGTGTCAATCCTGTCGACTGGGGTTCGGAATCATTAGTTCCGACATCCCCTTATAGTCCCTAACGTAAGTATCACAGTTTAAGCCACCGAACCCTGTTCTGAGCATTGGGATCCCTTGTTCTACCTTCCGGATGCAGGTCTTTTCTCCCGATGTCGTGTTCGCTGTAGAACTCGAAATACGGTTGAAGATCTAAATCCTGCATTACCCATAATAAGGAATATACCATAATTCCCGTAGTTTAGGGTCCTTAAGGTAATGCAGGATTTATATCATCCTCCGTATGCCAGTGGGGTTTAGGGTTTAGGCTTTGATCATCGAAGTCCTTGGGCCGAGCCAAGGAGGGAATACGATATCTCAATCAAGCTCAAAACCCAGTCCTGGAGAACCCTTGTCTCACCTTTGGCTTGTATAATAGGTTTTTTTTTTCAGGGTTTAGGGTTTAGGATCTACTTAGAGGATCATGGGACTACTTACAGTAGGAGCCAAAAAGTTGGAAACCCAATAGCTTCGATCCTTAAGAGTAATGTATTGGGAACCCCAGCACTATTTGGCCTTAATCCGGTTTCCAACTTTATGAGGTTTACTGTAGTCTCACCTTTGGTTAGTAGAATGGTAGTCATAGCAGCTATAATTGTACTCCAATCCTCCATTCCCAACTAACCAAAGGTAAGTAGTACCCTGCCCCCTTGGACCACGTCTCCTTAAGGATGCGCTTGGGGTTTGGGGTGTAAGTTAAGAATCAGTGTTGAGGTTTTCTTGGGTTTTTGTTGTCGGTTCGCTACAGTTTAGGAACAACAATGAGGCCACTGAAATATGGGCGCTGCTGTCCCAGCCTCAGTTGCATTGTGGGCTTCTGCAGGCATGGCTACCTTCTTCAGGGTTTAGGGAGGGGTCTTTGGAGACTATTTAACGGATCCAACTTGATCCAACTGTTCAGACTTAGAATATTTTATTTGGTTCCTTCGTCATTTGGACATATTTGTTTCGGCCCCGGCTGTGCCCCCTGTCCGAAGAAGCACTTGGACAGTGCAGCTACTCCTGAGGTAAACCGTGAGGCCTTACCCTAAGGGTCCAAAGGACCCAATAATTAGCTACTCGGGTTTGGGATAGTAGATATGTTGTTACTATTTTTGAGAGTATATCATAATTGGGTACTTGGACCCTTTGGGTCCCAACTTAGGGTTATAAGACCTCATTCCCCATGGGGTGCACCGCGCGACCCATGGACGTCCTCACAAGACAGCACCTGCACGAACCCAGAGCCCCAAAAACCTTGAACCCCAACGGATTCGGGGATTGCTATGGGCTGCTCCCACGCCCCAAAACCGCCAAACACGAAACCTTCAACCTTCAGAAAATCCTAAGACTCCAAATATCCTAAAGCAGGTATCATTTATGGACTTGAAACCCTAAAGTATAGGTACCAACTGCATACTGGGAGTTTTAGGCCAAAGCCTCATGCACCACACCTACTGCAGGCCCCCTGTCAAAAGGTTGGGGCTTAGGGCTTATATAGGGTATGTAGGGTTTAGGGCTTACAAAGGGTATCGAGGGTTTAGGGCTTTTTTAGGGTATTTAGGGTTTAGGGTTTTAGGGTACTAAACCTGACACCAGAATTTACTTGTATTGCAACCTCGACCTTTTTGAAGGACACTTCCCTTTGCACACTTGTCCCACATGGAGTTTGCCGCCAAACCGACGTGCACTGGGGAAAGCGGTCCCTGATGCAGGCCTCTGACATGAACCAGCCCCTAGACCGTAAACCTTGTAGAAACGACAGAACTTGCGAGGACACTACACTTTGCATGTTCGCAGCGAATCTAAGTCGGATCCTGTTACCACGATGCGCGACCCTTGCCAGCGTGAGCTTTAAGTACAGCTATCATGCCTCCCACAGTGGGGCGTGCCCTGCACAGAACCATAAATTCAGAAGCCTATGTTAAAGACTAACCCTAACTTCAAATCCCAAACCCTAAACCAAAGCAAGATCCAAGCTGAGGTTTGCCTTCATGTCTCTCTGGCCACAGTCCATGTACGTCCATCGCGGGAACCACGAGGACTCTGCAAAGGGCGGCCTTGCCGGCTTCAGACATCAGCCATTTGCAGACTCTGTGTCTTACCATCGACTTAGCAATATTGATATTTGGCTCAACATCAGTATCAGTATTAATAAGTATGACGAATAACAGTAATAATCGGCATCACAGTCATAAGAACCATGCTTGAATGACAATAGATAGCACAATGATAACAATGGTAATGATATTAATCGTCTTGGCTTCCAGTATACATCTAGTTAGTGTTAAGCTTCTGTGATTGAATCCGAGACAACTGACATCAACCATGCACCAGGAATATGATGTCACTTCGGTTTGGCTTTCTTGGTTGACGTTTCTTTCGAAGTTGTAGCCCGGGGTCACAAATCGACTCGGTGTGTCCGTAGAGCGGCCCTTTGTGCAGTCGCTTCGATTCTCTTTTCTCTGAGGACGACGAGATCGACCTCCGTTCTGTTAAGGGTTTAGGGTTCAGGGGCCGTGGTTTATGGTTTAGGGCTTTTTTGGTTTAGGTTTCAATGACGTCGACGGACTTGTATGCCAAGTGCTACAGGGTGCTGCTTGTGCTTCCCGCTTGCTTCAACTCGAACCTCAGGCCATAGGAATACAGGGGGCTGAAACCCCTAAACCCTAAACCCGTAGACCCTAAGCTCCAAAAGGTCCCAAGGCCTTAGCTCGAAAGCCCCAAAGCTCAAGGATCGCCTCCTGAACATGGACTACAACTGCGGCGGCTTCTACGATGAAGTCCGGGGCTCAACGGCTTGGGGGCTTTTTAGGGTTTAGGCCTTGAGCTTGCCCCACTGAGTGCTCATGTCTATGTAGTATCCTAGTAGTAGAATAGGTAACCTTTAATCTTTTTTGGGTAGTATAGTCCCTATATAATCGCTATATAACTAAAAACCTTCAGTTCCCCATGATACCCGACAAGCAAGGTATGCTACCTGTGCTTGACACGGGCCCTCCAGGCCATCACTCGTGGCGACAGAATTGGGAGTTTCCGAAAATCGGGGACCCTAATATAGTACCCTAAATAGTAGGATCCTTATTATACGGACCCCCACATAACGTACCCCTAACTTTCGGAAACTCCCAACCCCGAAACCCTTTATATAACCCCTATAGATCCCTTTAAGGAACCCTTTAAAGTAACCCTCATAAGGACCCCCCCCCAAAAATAAGGGAAACTCCCAATTGTGTCTGCAGCTCCAGTGGAGATCCTCGAAGCCTTACGGCCTAATTGAAACCCTACACCCTAAACCTTGAACCCCAAACCCTACCTTAGCTACCTCCATGCACCAACCAAAAAGTTCTACCCTTGTAAGGACATGTATACTCAGAAGGGTTCGAAGAAGGAACCATCAAGAAACGGAAAGACTGCTGAGAATACAAATCCTGCATTACCCATAATAAGGAATGTACCATAATTACCATAGTGGAGGGTCAGTAAGGCTATGCAGGATTCATATCATCAACCGAAGGACCGGCTTTAGAGGGTTCCTTGTTCTCCGTTCCTACGGCTCCCAGGTCTTGAGGAAGTATGGTCGAGACACCGGCGCCATGGCTCCCCTGTCATGTTGCTGGTAAAATGGGGGGGGGGTAGGGTTCCCTGAAGGGCTCCTTTAAGCGATCTATTTTGGGTTCTATAAGGGTTGTAAAATTAGGGTTCAGGGATCTCTAGGTTGAAAGAAGAGGTTCTTGAGCTTAGGATGTATAGGCATTATTGGGATGCAGGGTTAGGAGGCTGGATACGTGGTTACGGTGTAATTGTCGGGTTTGGGGTGTGTGGGGGGGGGGGGGGGGGCTTGAAGGTTTACTACAAAACTTTGAGCTTTTGAGTGGCTGATTAGGACTAAACCCTAAAATAAACCCTTAACCCTAACCCTAAACTCTAAACCCTAAGCTTTAACTCTAAACCCTGAACCCTAACCCTAAACTCTAAAGCCTAAACCCCAAAGCTTGCAAAGCTTCAGGGCTTCGTGCTGAGGTCCTCAAGGAGCCTCAAAGCAGGCGGTCCTGTTTCTTAGAAACCAGGAAAGATTGAGAGGTTAACATAGGGGCCTCAATAGTTACCTATACTAGTACTGTCTTGGGGATTCCTTAATGCAAGTATAGTAGAATGGGCCCCAACACCTTATTCTAGAATTTTAAAGGCCCCTACTACGGATTCACAACTTCATGGGTTCTGGCCACGGCGGCTGCGACCTCCGGGTTGTGAAAGCGAAGGATTGACCAGGGTGAGCGGCCAAGGCCGACACCAACACAGAGATCCCAATACCCCTTACCCTAAGGCTCCATGCACCCATATAGGCCTAAAAGTACCGGTATAGGGATCCCTTTAAGGCCTAAGTATCTACTCTAAAGGTACATGGAGCCTTTGGGTTAATTAAGGAACAACGCGTGATCGTGACCTTGCAGAAATCGGCTTGGGTTGTCGCGCACCATCCGGCCTGGATGGTGGAGCCATGCATTTTGTTGATTGTAAATAAATTAAATGCTTAGTAACTCGGACCCCTTACCTAACCCTTAATTATAACCCCAGTCCCGTTCAGTTAACTAAGTGGCTACCAACACAACCTACACCCAGAACCTTCTACCAAACCCAAAGTCCCAGCGCTTCTCGATCTCAGAACCAATAAACCCAGAACCTTCCACCAAGCCCAATTTTCTCTGACATGGGCTTTTTGATCTGAGAACCAAATCCCACATCGCTAAACAACACCCCCAAACCCGCCCAAGCCCTGAAATCCAAATCAACATCCCAACACGTATTACCTTATAAAGCCTAAGCTCTGAAGGCCCCATACATGTTCTCAACACTAAACCCCGAACCCAGAACCCTGATTTCGTGGTTTGCCAGATCTACGAGAAGTTCGGGCGCATCTTCGCACGGCTTCCGCTAGCATCTGTAATTGACGACAAGGCTGCGGTTTGCTGGCTCCGCATTCAAGTTTGGAGTTCAGGCTTTAGTTTTAGGGTTAAGTCCAGCGTCTTCGGTTGAGGATACAACGACCTCAAAAACCCTGAATCCCGGAACAGTTGAATTGCGGAACCTCTAAGCTTTGCTGCAAAACCCCCCTATCACCGCTATAAGGGTTCTGCATGGTTCTACAGTAGGGGTCCTATTTATAATTCTCCAATAAGGGTTACACAAATGAAGGTTTAGGGGTCGGTCTGTAACTACTTCAACCACGCAAGCCTAACCCTTAAACCCCAACCCCCAAACCCAAACCCCACCCCCCTAAACCCTAAACCCCTATATAAACCCGTAAACCCGCAAACCCGCAAACCACAAACCCTTACAAGCCCTTACTAAACCTCCTGCAGATCTTTGTCGTCCACGGTGGGCTTTCCCGTGGGGCGCAGGGGAGCTTCCTGAAACTGTGCCTGGGCAGCGCCGTAGGATTTGCGGATGTCGGGGTTCACATTTAGAGTTTAGGCTTTTAGGGTTTAGGGGTTTAGGGTGCAGAGGTTTAGGGTCCAGAGGTTCAGGGGTTTAGGGTCCAGAGGTTTAGGGGTTTAGGGCTCAGGGGTTTAGGGTTTAGGTTGCAGGGTTTAGGGGTTAACGGCCGTGATTGCTTGACCGGTATACTGCAGCCTGTAATAAAAAATGAACATATCGGGACTATCCTGCATTCGGACCCCGATGTCACAGAGATGGGGGCATTGAGGCTAAGGGATTCAAAAATCTTTCCAGGGGGTTTTACAGAAGAAGCTCAAAAGTTGGAAACCCAGTCGCCTCAATCCCTAAGAGAAATGTGCAGGGAATCCCAGCACTATTTGGCCTTATTTCGGCTTCCAGCTTTATGGGGTTGGGGTACTTAGAGGATCATGGGACTTAGTAAGTAGGTTATAATTGGGGTTATAAGTCCCCTAAGTGGGGCTATCCTAATTATAACCTATACTTATAACCTTACTTACTAAGTCCCATGATCCTCCAAGTAGGGTTTCAGAGATGAGTATAGCGGTTAGCTTAGGGCTTCAGGGTTTCAGGGTTCGTTCTCGAGGATGTAAGGTTTTGGAGTTTACAGCTTCGGTTTAGGGCTCAGGGTTCAGGGTTTAGGGTTCAAGGTTTAGGGTTACGGGCTTAAGGTTCAGAGATTTGGGGGGGGGGGTGTTTAGGGTTTAGGGATCACTTGAAACTATGCGCAGGGCTGTGGGTACTTAGAGGATCATGGGACTTAGTAAGTAAGGTTATAAGTATAGGTTATAATTAGGATAACCCCACTTAGGGGACTTACAACCCCAACTATGACCTACTTACTAAGTCCCATGATCCTCTAAGTATCGGTTGAGCTCTACATGAGCGAAGGCTTCCGGACTTACTTCTAGGGAAATTGAGCAGGGCTTCATGCTTAGTGGGGCGTCCTGGCTGGGGGTTTTAGTCCTTAAGCCCTAAACCCTACCTTAACCCCGAAGAACCTACATTTTTAAGGACTTATATAAACAAACCGTCAGAGGAACCCTAAAAAGGTAGGTTATTCAGGGTTAAGGTGAACCCTAGACCCCCTAAACTGTCAACCCCGAACCCTGTTCGACAGCAGAGCACCTGCTCAACCTGGGCTTCGCACGCCAACACTTCCACGAATCCGAAGGGACAAGGAGGCGTAAGTCTACTTCCTTCGCCACAAAGTAAGTGCCCTAAGGTTCGCAATCTAATTACTGAGATTCTTATCTCCTTGGAGCCGGTGCAACATGGAATACAATATTCCGAGGACATCGAATTATGAAGGGTTAAGGCCGCCATTAAGGCCCCTCGATTGCAACTTGCAGGCTTGACCTCCTTGGGCTTGCTTGAGGTTTGCGATTTAAGGCCTGCAGGTGCTACCGAGTTTAGGGCCTTCCTTCTATGTTGAGTAACTCAGAGAGCGCTGCTTGAGGCTCAACTCTCATCGAACGCGAACAGCGGAGGCGATACGAATTCAGGATTGCAGCTTTCCATTCCGAGTAACGTGGGCTTCGGGGGAGGGGGGGGGGGGGGGGTTGAGAGGGTTTGGGGTTGTGAGGCCTCGGGGCTTGTTAGGTTTAGGAGTTCCGGGCTACTTAGGAGTTATGGAGGCCAACGGTCGGAGTCGGAAGACTTAGGATGCGAGGGCTTATTGGGCTTACCTATAGTTTAAATAAATTGTAGATACTAGTTATGAAATTGGTTAAACCATAAAAGGAACTACAATGGAGACTGTAGGTAGCGTCTAGGGAGAAGGTTTCTTAGCAGAATGACTCGGCTTGAGGCTTGCCTCAGAGTGGCAGAGGTGATGCACACCCCCCCCCAAAAAAAAAAATTAGCGCATACTATCTCAGAATCTCATTTCCGTGTGAGCCCACAGCTGTCAACTGTAAAACACAAATCGCACAGGGTTCGTATTGAGAACTACTGAACTACTGTGTTTGGTAACACATACGAGCAACACTCCAAATCTAGGTGCTCGACATAGTCTGTTTTCGACTTTGGCAGTCTACCCCTGTGGTCATGATGCAAGGGAATGCGCAGTGACACTAGCACTAGCAAGGCCGGGAATGCAACGTGAAAACTCAAGGAGATGGAACAAATCAACCCTGTAGGGTTTTGGGGTTAGGGTTTAGGGGTTCGGGTTTAGGGTTGAGAGGACATGCTGGGGAGCAAGGAATCTTGGAGCTGAGTTTGCTTGAATGCAATCCTAGTTCCTCAATCTTTGCCCACTGACGAAGCAGGCCTAATGCTTAATCCAAGACAAGTGCTAATTGAATCCTATAATACGTGCGACCGCAAATGTCTCAAAGCCCTAATAGAGGGGCCTGAATAATTACCCATACTATTTGGGGTTTCCTTATTATATTGAGAGTATAATGGGCCACCAAACCCTATTGTAATTATGAAGGCCCCTATATTACTGACTTGTATTTGTAAGGCTCAGAAATCTTGAGATTTGAAATCCCTAGAACCGCCCAACCCACCCGCAAACATTCAGGCAATAATCAGACATTGTGTGTAATATTAATGTGTGTATATGTATATATATATATACACACATACATACACACATGTGTAAAATATATGGTAGCATATATATATATATATATATGTATATATATATATATGTATACAGATATACACACACAGAGACCCACACACACCCCAAAACCTTCTTTTAATTGTTACGGCCCCCCGCTATTCAACCTGAAACCCCGAGCCGGAGGTGCCGAGTGCGACTCCGGGAGCATCTGCTGCTGACCTCGCGTTTATCGATGCCATCTGGGCAGACCCGCAGGCGGCTTAGGGTTTAGGGTTTAGGGTTCCCTAACCCACCCAGAGATCCCAATACCCCTTACTGAAGGAATATGCCTTCAATTAAATTATAGTCGGATCCCTAATATGATTTAAGGTATCTTCCGAAATTGAGGAGTATTGGGCTCTCTGGGCAAACAGTAAACACTTTGGCCTTCAAGGACACCTGTTTCCTGAAACTTCCGTGCATGGGACATTCCCGGCCCGAGCAGAACCGAAAACACGCAGGACCTCCTACCCTAAGTAGTCCCTATACAGGTACTTTTGGTAGCCTAGGCTGTAGCATCCCTATCGTCCGACGCCATTTTGCCGACTTGGCACAAGTGTTGGTTTCCGTACGGGTTTAACATCGGCCCGATTCATGAGTAATTGTGGATTCTGTTGAGTTTGAGAGATTCAGTACCCACCCTAGCATCCTAAATCCCAAAAAATGCTTCAGACCCTAGCATAGGGCTTTCGCAAGGGGCGCAGTTCTTCAGGGTTTTAAAGTCATTCTTGCATCCCTAAACCAAAACCCTCCCGGCAGTCTACTTGAACTACCTAGAATGGTGTAGAAGCCTACATACATAGTCTTACTTCGGGCTCCATAATGCGGCTATATACTACGGCCCAAAAGGGACGTTCTTATTGTCAAGCCCCTTATGATTCTTCTGGAACCTCCAAAATCCCCGATAGATCCCTAAGCGAAGTCTTTAAAGAGCCCTCTTCGAAGTTTCCAGGACTATCCGGGCAACACGCAGAACCCAAGGGGGCCAGGACTCTCGTCGTTCGCTCCTCAGAAGCTGGGATTTCGGCTTGTCGGCCCCCGGGGGCCTCCACCCATAGGCTCCATAGTGGATCCTTTCTGGGATTACCTTATAGGATCCTAAACATAAGCCACAAAAAGGAACTACTATGGAGCCCACTGGTAATTAGATTCTTAAATCAATGGGCTACTTTGGTACATAATGACATAATATACCGTTAGTAGCCTACTATTTAGGTAACTGGAGCCCGCCCCTTGCTTCCAATGTTGTAGCTTCTACAGGTCTGTGACCCCCACCCTGATCTAGAGAACTGAAGATATTGTTATAGTATGCGCTTAGGAGGCCCCCGCAGAGTCCCCCTCTAGGCTAACCTTTGAGTCACTGGTCTGAACTCAAGAACCCAGTCGAATATCACCCCGAGGGTGCATGTACTGGTGCAGTACATATTTGGCCATTGAGGTATAGTCCTGTCTAGGTACTTTGGGGCCAGAGTCTCTACCATAAGGGTACCTGGACCCTTAGAGTCAACAGCCATATTTCCTGAAGACAAACCCTGAACCCTAAACCCTAGGTAGCACACGCAGTGTAGAAAAAGGCTTTCGAAAAACAACCTAGGTGGCAGAGCATTATACTGGGTATTCCGCGGGCAAAGCCCGGTTTTGGGACGAGGCAGGTTTGAGGATTTAGGGCGGAGGGTTGGATTTTTGGGCTCTCGGGTCTAGGGATCTTGTTTGTCGGATGAAGATTCTAGGGCTTCTTGTTTTCGGCGCAAACCTGTATACCTCCCTCTGTGAGGTGTCACGACTAGCTCCTGACTTGCTCTACGCCAACATGCAGACCGCTTGACTAGAACCCCTGTTTTAGGGGACCTGTGCTTTCAAGAAGCCCTGATTCTGTTGGGAATACCCTAAACCCTAAACCCACATGTGAGGATGAAGCTTCCGCTAAACTGGCAGGCCTGGTGAGTCGTTGAACCAAGCCTGCCTCTGAAAACCAGAATCCTTTGGCTGCCTCACTTAGAGGATCATGGGACTTCATAAGTAAGGTTTTAAGTAGGTTATAACTAGGATAATCCCACTTAGGGGACTTATAACCCTAATTATAACCTACTTACTAAGTCCCATGATCCTGTAAGCAAGCCCATTTATAATCCTAGATAAATTTGTGACACCATATTCCTGTGGATGCCTCAAGTGTAGCAAGAATCCTTTCTTACTCTCTTGGCCGCCTACAGCCTCCAAAACCCACAACTCTCAAGATTAAAACCGGCGACCCGCAAAGCAATGAAAGCCAGGACAGATACCTAAACCCATGAACTTCAAACCATGTCCTGTAAACATTATACCTTATACGCCGTACACCTTAAGCTAGAGCAAGGCACATAAACTGACACCGATTTGGGATTAGGTGTACTTATTGTTATATATATATATATAGAGAGAGAGAGAGAGAGAGAGAGCCTTAATTATACATAATTTTGGGGAGTTGAAATCGACTAGGCAATCCAAACAACCCGCCCAGGTTCGGGCCGGACGTGACCGAGAGGTTCTTGAGAGAGCACCAGCTTGAGTTGGTAGTGCGATCGCATCAGGCGCCCAAGGAGTTTAGGGCATATGAGGCTTAGGTTTTGGGATTTCAGGAACATAGGGCTTATCGGTCGTATAGGGTTTTTGGTTTTGGGAATTGGGGTTTTGGGAATTGGGGTTTAGGGTCTTGGGGTTTCGAGTGTTTTGGGCACCTAGCGTTGCGCTCCTTCCCTCGTTTCATGGGGTTAAATGCTTTGGAATTCGGCTTCTCTGGGTTTTGAGTCTGTCCAGTGGTGTTTGTCTCCGTGTCTGTGTGTCTGTGTATGCGGGGGCTCGGGGTGATTTCTTTCTCAGTGTTGAAGTGGGGTGAGCGGCTCCGATTTGCTGAGTCCGATCTTGCGACAGGTATCTGTGGATGGTGGTAGGACCGAAATTCGGAGACGGCATTCAACATCCGTGTTCGGGGAAGGGCTTTGTGTCTTGCGGTAAATGGTCTCGGGTGCATAGGACTCCCTTCTCAGTCCTGTTTGCATAAACACCGCCCCAAACCCTAAACCACGAACACTCACGAATCCTTGAACCTGAAGCCCAAATCCGAAACCCTAGACCCCATCAGCCCCAAACCCGAACCGAATAGATCGTTCCGCAGGGACGAGCCCGGTCCCTCTTGCCAAGATGAGACATCTGAAGCTAAGCCCTGGAGCCCAGTGTCTGGTTCATCATGGGGACCCTTAGGGGGGGGTAAGGGGGAGGGCGGTAGGGGACTATACTTCCTTAAATAGGCCTTTTAGGGTCCTTATTATGGGCATCAAGGCATGATTAATAATTCCAGACCCTCCAAAATCTCTTAACTACTTAAGGAATATGTTTTAAATCGTGTTAGGGATCCTACTATGATTTAAGGTATACTCCTTACTTTAACGGATTTTGGAAGGTCTAGAATAGCTATCCCCTCATGGTCCCCAGAATTATGGCGTAATTTCAGCAAAACCCTCTTCCAATTCTCAAGGCCCATCTACTAAGCCCTGAGCTCCAAATCCCTCAACCCCAAACCCCAACGCCCATCAATCCAATCCCGACAACCCTATAACGCAGACCCCTGGTTAATAACCCGGTGTCGGTAGGTTCCACCGAACAACGACGGCTTCTTTCCCCACCACAATGGCCCGGGACCTGCAGGATTCAAAGTTTAGGATTGTTGGCTTCAGTAGGGTCAGGGTTAGTTGACGGGTCTAGTTGATGTTCAAGGCTTGGGGTTTTTTGGGTCATGAGTTGAAGGGTTCAATTCGGTTTAGTTGTTTTGTTGAGGGGTCTCAGTTTGCACAGTGTGCTTTGAGATATTGTCGGCTCATCGTGTTGAGGACGATGCGAAAGATCGAATGGAGCAGCACGACTTCGTTTGTGCACAAAGCTCCAGGGTAAACCGCGTCATGAACCTTGCACAGTTCAGGGTCTAGGTCAGTGGCGGCACTAACACCCACGAGCTTCTCAGACTGAATTAAAGTTTTCCGTGACTGGGGGGACCCGAATATAGTACCCCAAATACAGTAGTAGGATCCTAATTATAAGGACCCCAACATAAGGTACATCTCTTTTCGGGAAACTCTAAACCCTTATATAGAGCGGAACCCTTGTAGTACCCTTATAGTAACCCTTTGAATGAACCCTAACTCAAGATGTGACCCCCCTGTGCGAAGCGTAGCCCCTGCGGCCTCGGACCCTTTACCAAAATGGGAGTTTTCGAAAGTTAGGGGTACCTTTAAAGGGTTCCTTAACGGGACCTATAAGGGTTTAGGGTTTAGAGTTTCCGCAAATTAGGGGTACCTCATTTAGAGGTCCTTACAATCAGGATCCTACTTTTTAGGGTACTATATTAGGGTCCCCTATTTTTCGGAAACTCCCAAATGAGCCCTCAAACCCCGAACCCTAAAGCCTATATTCTATAAATCGTCTTCTATAGCATCTGCACCCAGAGTCACGACAGCCATGAGCACCCAAACGCTCCAACAACACCATGCACCCGAAGACCCCATGCACCCGAAATCCGAAACCAAGTCCAGTCGGTTGAACTAGAACTCGTGTTACTATTGCTGGCATATCTCCCCGAATCCGGTTCGAATGATTAAGATCCTTACATAAAACGCTGAGCATTCTTGACTCTCAGGGAAGCTTTTCACTGTTTTCAGTGCTTCGAACTACTGTGGACTCACGGGCCAGGGCCTCGACAGCTCAACGGTAAGCCCAGCAACTCGAGTGTTTGCCTTTCCCCTGCTAGTCTCTATACCCAGAGGACCCAATGACCCTCAATTAAGGAATATACTTTAACTCATATTAGGGATCCTTTTATAATGTAAGGTATATTCCTTAATTAAGGGGTATTGGGATCTCTGGTTAATGCGTGTAGACCCAAACCCTATTCAAAGTGTTAACTACGGGTGCAGAAAGGAAATAGTATTCCCTGAACGTAAATCATCTTATACGGTTCTCTCTTAATGTGTGAGAGAGATTCCTCTTTTGGTTGGTTTGGTGTCAACAGTCCCCTTGCTGTGGGGTGCCGGGTACTGTTGTGCATGTGAGGAGTGTTTTTCTAAACCCTTAGTCCTAAGTTCTGAACCCCCAACTTCTTTCTACACCTTAAGCCTGCACCCTGAACGTTTTTTTGTGACTTCAGGGGCTGGGCCGTTTTGTTGATGGGCATGAGTCCCGGGGCCTTGTGTTTCAAGGTTTTTTTTATCGGACGTCGGGTTTGACCTCGGGTTAGCTTTCAAGCTTTGGGGTTTCGATCTAGGTAGGATCGGCCTGAGTGTGTGTGGTTGAAGGTTTTCGGTTGTGTGAAGTATTCAGTTCGTCTGGGGGTGTGGCACTCAGAGGTTAGGGTTAGAGACTGAGAGGAAGCAGAAGAAGAATCCTACTTGTTCTGAATAATGCCGAGCTACCCTATAATGGCCCTGAACTCAGCCCTGTGCATGAAACTGTCACTTGCGACGGCTGAGAGTTAGAACTCAAGATATGGGGGGGGGCTGGAGTTTGGGCTTAGTGCTTTTGTTTGCAAAAACGGTCCCAGTAGGGCACTATCAGGCCCTGTAGGTTTCCTTTAGGGTTTAGGGTTTAGGCACAGAGGTTCTCAATTTAGGTGTTGAAGACTGACTTCCGCCGATTACATGTGATGTGGAATAGGAATTTCTGCCAAGAGGGTTCGGACTAGAGATAGTCCTTTACACTTGGGGCTTCAAGATCGAGGTGTTGCAGAGGACACTCTTCGGATTCAAAGGTCAGACGCTGCGCTGAAAAGCCTTAAAAAGCCAAGATGGTTCATGATTCATGATCATGTACTCCCCCAACATGCAGTAAGTGCTGTTCTGTCCTAAACAAAGTACTTACTTTCTGGGCGCTGGTCTGGGATCTCGGACACTTGATGTTCTGTGTCTGGGAGTCTTTTTTTTGGCGACGTGTTTCAAGGTCTTCAGTCGAGACGATCTGCTCGTTTTGGCCGTTTCGGGTTTGGGGTTTAGGGTCAGGGTTTGGTGCGGCCTCCCCGCTCGTTGTACTCTGCAGCCCTACACCCCAAACCCTAAGCCTCATAAACCTCAAGCCCTGATCTTGTCGCTGTAGCCAGATATGTGCTCGGCTCGGGCAAAAAATGCGTCCTTGAGCCCAAGACCCAACAAGTGTCCTTGAGCACTAGACCCAAACACCGTCAATGTGAATTCTTGTTTCTGGTTAGTCCTTAGGAGTCTTTTGTCTTTTCTCCATTCTTATCATGGCTCAAGGTAGTAAAACATTCGAACTTCAGTTTGGGGTGCCAGGAGCTCCTACGTTCAGAGCCAACACATACGGTTGATGACATACATCCTGCATTACTCTCAAGAAAGAATATACCATAGTTCACATAGCTTAGGGTCCTTAAGGTAATGCAGCATTTATTAATTTCATCCACCGTATTTCTTCATTCGCCACCCTAAACCCTCAACCGCTCAGGCAACAGTGGCGCCGTGCTGATCTTGAAGCAGGAAGGCCTGGCAAGCGACCAGCTGCACTGTCACTGGCTGTGGCTCATATGGGAGTTTCCGAAACTAGGGGTACCTTTAAAGGGATCCTTAAAGCGATCTATAAGGGTTCTATAAAGGGTGTAGGGTTTAGAGTTTCCGAAATTAGGGGTACTTTATTTATAGTAAGGATCCGATTTTTACGGTACTATATTAGGGTCCCCTATTTCGGAAACACCCAAATCTGTTCCTGCCGCTATGGCCTTCATGAGCTAAGTGAGGCGACTTGATAACCAGAACAGGTTGTTGGATGTTTTTCTGTATAAATCCAAGGAGCCCTGGGGATTACTATGCCCGTTTTTCATGCACCAAGCCCCAGCCCACAGCCCAGATACCCAAACTCCTGTGCAGCTGTCGCGTCCGACGGTTAAAAGAGATGTTAGTACTGTTGGGGTTTAGGGGTTGAGGTGGACGGCTTTGGGTTGAGGGAACTGTCGTGCTTCTTTCTTGAGAACCAATCCCCTCTTCAATGCGTGTCGGGATCTGTCCAGCAAGGCGGCGCATCTACGGAGAGATGCAGCATTCATCTTCAGGCTCATCCAACGTAATGTTTGCATTGTCCTCAACGCATCTAAACCCCTCGTGAAGGCTATAAACACCATGTCGCCTTTTCAACCCTCTCCAAAGCCTTTCTTTCTCTGTTTCAGGAGGCATGGAAGTCGTAAGGTACATGGCCGCACACTCAGCTCGCAAAGGTATCCATTGCATCATGTGTGCTTTTGGTTAGTTTAGGGTGTACGGTACTCTCCGTTTAAGCATTGTTTGCAGACAGCACGAAACACAGGGGCATGTACATGCGCATGATGCATACATCCAACTATTTCTACTGCACGCACACACACAGAGACAGGTCCATTCATCCGAGGAGCTCTGTGTCGTTGAGGTCCTTGTGTTAGGGTTATGTTATGGCTGCAGAAGTCATTGTTTCAGCACCTGCTTTTTCTGAGAGGAGTGCACTTCGAGTCTAATCGTCTGCCATAATTTCGGACTTGGTTACAGCATTCGACCGGGGGCTTCGCCATCATGGTCACTTCCGGTGTTCTGAGTAGTTACTTCCGACAAGGTTCGACTGATGCTCAGACCTTCTTTGGAAGTTTTGGTTTGCCGCAGGGTCCCGATGGACCATTCAGGGTACCCAGAGCCTCCAAAACCCCTTAATTAATGAATATACCTTAAATCATAATAGGATCCCTAGTATGATTTAAGGTATATTCCTTAAGCAATGGGTTTTGAAGGCTCTGGGTATTGCAGTCCATCCACACAGAGATCCTAAGGCTCCGTCTTTCGAAGTCCTGGCCACGGTGGTAATGGAGGCGTGTGCGTTCAGGGTTTAGTGCACTAAGGTTTGTGCATATACTTTTCTAATTCTAGTATGCTACAGCCATATAGGGACCATGAGGGAACATGTTCATGGTTCCCACGTATAAACCCTAAATGTTGTGGTTGAGGGTTTAGGGTACGGTGAGCGGTCAGCAGGAGCCCTATACTATAGAAGTGCTCGAGCATTCCGTTCTTTGTTTTTTTATTCGGGGGTATCAGGAAAGTTTGCATCCTAGTCTACACCCTCCCCGAGTAGGATCCTCATTGTGACTATGAGGACTCTTTGGTGTGTGTATATATATATACAAATATCTAATATATGTGCATATACATGAACTATATATATATATATATATATATATATATATATATCGGGTTACCGTACCAGTGATGAACGGCCCATTGAATTGGGGATGCTGGGGGAACTGAGGGTTGCTTTGGGACGTTTCGACTTTTCGGACTGGTCGGAGCTCTGGGTTCAGGCTCCTCAGCCCAGCAGTCGATGCAGACCAAGGGACACTCCTTATTTGCAACAGCTCAAGGCTAAACCGAAAAGTACTTTAAGATCCGGGTTTAGGGGTTTAGGGTTTTTAAGGGCCTGGCAACCCCCGAACCTGGATCCTCTATCCTGAACTCTACAGTCTAAAGTTGTCACACTCCTGCACCTGCTCTACTGGCACAATGCACAGACGACATGTTGGCTAAAGGCTGCTTCCAGCTTTGTGTTTGGACTATGTGACATTCCCCCCAGATCTGCCTCGTCATTTTCGGGAAAGCGCCAACTGTACCGCCAACAGCTTTGGCCACTGTTTCTCATCCCCTCTACGTAGCAGCTTTCTGTTGTAATTACCCAGTTTTGCTTGACGTCGTCTTATCTAGAAGAGGTATGCAGAAGTAACCCTAAACCCTAAACCCTAGCCTCTTTCGAGCAGAGACATGCCGAAGCACCCAAGTCCCAGGCGCCGGAGGTCGTCGAGGCACGGGGGGTAGGGTTTGGGGTGGTCCGGGGTTGAGAGGGTGTGCTATAGGGGCCTTCATAATTACCTACAGTCCTATTCTAATTGTTTGGGGTTGAGGGTTCAGGGTCTGGGGTTCAGGGTTCAGTGTTTGGATTTAGGGTCGGGTTCGGGATTTGCAGTTTGGCTTCATGGACGGGCGCAAGTTCGGCTTATGGAGTTGAAGCCAGACTGCTTGAGACGAACCAAAGGAACTCAGTCCTGCGTTTCGCATCTATCAAAGACGGTTTCGAAGTTCTATGTTCCATGTACGGGCAGATTAGGTTAGCGGTTCCACGACATGATGTCGATTTCAAGCTTGAAGGCACTGGACCCAGAACTGTTTACAGTTGTTGGGCCTGTGGATCCTCATCCGTTCTGAATCATCTACTCTGCCAGTAGCATCTTTATGAAGAAGCTCAGTGCCCCTAGACCCTAAACCCTAAACCCCGAAACGCGGTTGAATGCTTCAGGCCTCGAGCATGTCAGGGCTTCTTGGTTCGTTTTGGGGTCTAGGGTTTGGGTTTTAGGGCCTACAGGGCTGCCATGTCAAGACTCCAAGTTCCAAGTGCGAAACTTAGACAGAAGTCCACACCCCCAAGTCTAAACTCTAAACACCACACAACCTTGCACACCTTAAATCCCTAAGCCCTAAAACTCTATACCCTCATCCCGAAAGTTCGAGGGTGTCACACACCCATCTTTGATGAGCCTTGAATTCCTTGAGCTATAAGGCCAGAGACCCCCAATACGAGTGGGTTTGCTGCGGGGTTTAGGATTTAGAGACACCCATGGTGAAGCTGAATGTCACGTCGAGGAAACACCGGCCGCTGTTCGCCGTTCGCGGCAGCTGGCACGGCAGTCCACCGTTGGGAGCCCAATCAGCAGGAGTCGGGACCGAATAGGCACGGGAAAGTCGTTTCCTAAACCCTAGGCCTAAAGCTTGAAAAAGCCGCAATCAAGAGGAGACCTCTTCTAACTCGTCCTGCCTTCTATCTTCCCGGAGGTGAGGCTTCCTGTGTGCTGTTTGAGGTCGCCAAGATGCTGTTTAGGGTTATTGGGATTCGAGGGTTTAGGGGCTGGGCTTCCGTGAGCATGCAGTTCAGAGGTCTGGTGCTTCTTAATCAGGTTCCTACATCAAACCCCCCCAAACCCTATACAGTACCCTTATAGTACCCTTTAAAGGAACCCTTATAGAACCCTAAGAAAGGCCCCCAAGGTTTCTTGTTCAGAGGTCTTGCGTCTCACAGTACTTGGAGCAGGACTCTAAACATGAACCTCCAAACCCATAGTCAACCTAACCGTAACCCCTAAACCCTAGCCCTAAAGCCGACACCCGAAAGACCCTGAACCCTAAATAAACCCTCATCCTAAACCCGAAAGACCTTAAACCCTAAATAAACCCCAAACCCTAAACCCCCAAAAAAAAACCAGACCCTTAGCCCTAACCCTCAACACTAAGCCATGAAAGAGAAAGACAGAGCAAAGAAAGAAGCCGTCTTCGCCTAAGGCCGGGCAGGTGGAGCTTCGAGAGCAGGTGCAGGCCGCTTTGGCTTTTGGATTTAGGTTCAGGGTTTTAGGTTTAGGGTTTTAGGGGTTTGGGGGTTTAGGGTTTAGCAGGAGTTTTGGGTATAGGGTTTTGGGTTTGGGGTTGGGGGTTTTAGGTTTTGGGTTTTAGGGGTTTAGGGTTTAGTAGGGTTTTTTCGTTTAGATTTAGAATTTGGGGTGTAGTTGTTTTTGATTTTGACAAGCTTGAACTAGAGTGTGAGTTTGGGGAGTGTGTTAGTTTGGGGCAGTTTGGGGCGGTTTGTTGTTGGGATTTGGGTTTGGGATTTAGAATCTGCATTCTGGTGCCTTGTGTCGGGAATGGGAGATTCGCAGGCGTTTGCAGATTTGGACGTCGCTGTGAATCCAACAACTTCTTGTGGAGGTTTCAGCATCAAGTCTGCAGTCGGCTTGGTGAAACTTAGCATTTTGTAATTGGAGTCTGGCCAGAAAAAAGGATAAGAGTGCACTTGCGTACTGTTGTCTTGTTTTGGATCGTCTGTTCTTTTCCTTTCGGAAGACTAGGACCCGTTTTGCTGGCTTTTCATGATTTACAAACACCTACAATCAGTTCAGGAATCCCGGCCGCACGAACCACTCAACCCTTTGCCTCTCAGTCATGCCTCCAGGCCGCCCAGAAGGAGGGAGAGCGGGTGCAGAAGCTGTCTGAAAACGCTGCTTTGTTGCACTCAAGGAAGGAGGAGTGTCAGTGATCTCAGTTTTCTGGCTCAAAGGGTTTGTGCCAGCAGGTTCAGGATTCAAAGTATCAAACAGGTAAGGGCTTTATCCGGGTTTTTTCGCATAGCCAGAGTCCTGTGAGGCCAACCTATAGCTTCGACCAGCCTTAGATGTAGCTGTAAATCAATGCTTGATGCTGCTCTGCTGTCCCGTCAAACTTAGAGGATCAAGGCACTTAGTAATGAGGGCTATAAATAAGGTAAGTATAGGTATATTTAACCAAAACCCCAATTAAGGTTCTTATAACCTTACTTGCCAAGTCCCATGATCCTCCAAGAAGTGCTGCTGGGAGTTTTGACCTGAGGGCTCTCAGCACTCCGAAGCCCAGTCTATCCTGCAGGCCACACCTCAAACAAGAGACAACAAAACCCCAAACCCAAATCCTAAACCGTGTATCGACTTGTCATGGTTGTTAATTTCCGTTTTTTTGAGATAGAGTCCCAACTATAAACAATTTTGAGGATTGTTTAAATCGACACCTAGTAAACCTTCGCATGACATCCGGTCTTCAATCGGGCAAAACCCTGCACCTTATGACCCTATACCCCCCAACCTTATGGCCCTAAACCCTATAACCCTAAACCCTATGACCCTTTAACCCTAAACCTTCGCAAAACCTACCGAAGCTTTGAGGTCTTCAACCGGGCGATGAGCCTGGTCATAGAGAAGAAAGCAGAGCTTTTCGCCTACTGGGAGCTTCCCGGCTCAGCCCAAGTCCTATTATAGCATAGGGGCCTGAACAATTCGATTGGTGGCCCTTTTAAAGCTTTAAGGGCTCCTTCAAATTCTACAAGGGTCCTCAAGGGTTCCTTTGAGGGTTACTACAAGGGTTCCTTTAAGGTTTGTTGCAAGTGTCCTATACTTTCGGGGGCCGTAATAAGTGGAACAGTCTTGGGAGCTTTCCGGCTCCTTTGTCAGAGTTTGGAGCTTTCGGGGAAGGTGGCGGGAGGGGGTAAAAGACGGGCGTAGGGCCAAAGAGGGTCAGAGTAGGGTCGCTTTCAAGGTTCCGTGAAGTAACGGCTCCTATACGGGTTACTAACCTAGGATGCCCAGTAGTACCCTTATTCCCTTTTTGTAACCCTAGATTCCTTATAAAGTTACCCATTACCAAAAAGGGAGCCCTTTTTATTCCTAGGTTACTGGGTGTCCTAGATATCGGTAAGTTACATGACACCATAGTCCTTCCTCTGGCTTCCAGGGAGATCAGGCTGGTAATTACCCCGGCCCCTTATTTATTGCCATTGGTTGCTCATCTGGCATACTTGGGCGCTACCGTACCCGAAATCTGGACGATCTTACGGCCAAAGTATAAGCTGGAGGTTCAGTTTATGAAGTCTTAGGGTTCGGATTGCGAGTTTGGAGCCCTCGTGTGGCTCTGACCTTGGACGCAAGTAATTCCCAAAAGATCCTTAGTACCTGTGTGCGGAATGCAATAGCCATCCCCACATATAGCATAGAAGCCTTATTCTGTATATCATTCATTGGTTATTCTACTCTGTATAAGTCCGTACCCTGAAGATGCCGGAGACCTCATTTCAAGCTCCCAGCCAAGGCAATGTGACACAACGCCGCCCAGGGCTCAGCATCTTTGATTACCGTGGAGGGCATGTCTACGTCACACATCAACGTCATGTCGTAATCCCGTAGTTAATCCCACGCCGAAACCCCACAGAGCAGATAGTCGATAGACTTCTCGCTTGATTATTCTAGATCCCAGCCCGAAGGCTCGCTGAACAGAACAGCGCTTTAGTCTTACAATCAGGCGTTGGGTAGGCGAGAATATAGCTGAATCCTGTGTATCTCATGGCTCGTGCCAACATGTCAAGCTTGCCCCCCAAAGCCTCAAGCCTTGAACCATGATACTGTAGACCCAGCATCACGAATCTGCCCGCTCCCTAAACCCTGAAGCGCATTCCGATCGCTTGAAGGCCCCGTGGCTTCATCAGCAAGCGCGATTGGGAGGAGATCTCGTCAGAGGGTCTCAGATTTGGCACTTCAGAGAGTAAGAGACCCAACCTAAAAACCCAAGTACGTGGATCCTTCATACAAGCTAGACCCTAACACCTAAAACCCCTAAACGTGCATGTGTCTGAAACACCCAGACCTGAGAGCTTCGGAGACTAAGGGACACCAAGATGATAGACATTTTGGGTTGCACGGTTTGGGTAGTCCTAGGTTAAGCAGCGAGATAGCAGAGGATTTGGCCCACTGGTGCTTGGATAGTACAGGTTTTGGTACTAAAAGTACATGCTACATCAGTGCTTGGGGGTGCCTTGCTTCATGTATAGCACAATGAGCCCCAACTCCTATTGAAATTATTCAGGCTCCTATATCATGTACGCGGTGCAGGGCCGCCTAGGGCCCCAAACTGAGTGGAAACGGGGTTGAGGGTTTAGGGGTTTAGGTTCTTGGGGTTATAAGGACCTTATAGGGTAAAGGGTTTACACTTAAGATCCAAAGGGTCCAAGTACCACTATAGTAGGTACTTGGGTCCCAAAAGTATATATTATACCAATACTTGGACCCTTTGGGAGGGCTGGGCCCCGAAATCCAAGCAGGCTCTTCCTGTCTCCTTGCGGCACCTCTCCTCGCCTTCCTTGATGTAGGAACCTGACCAAGAGACCCTGGGTCCCTCAATAGGGTTCCTTATATGAATCCTTATGTGGGGGTTTCCGAAAATAGGGGTACCTAATTTTGGGGGCCTTATAATAAGGATCCTACTATTTAAGGTGCTACATATGGATCCCCTATTCTCGGAAACTCCCATATATTGGGGGTGACGGGGCCAGGGGTTCTTAATCAGGTTCCTACACTATCAGCTCAGAGCCTCAAGACCAGCGTCGAAATCCTTTTGGGATTTAAGGTGGGTTTAGGGTTTAAGGTTTAGGGTTGAGGGTTTAGGGTCTGATTTCATTTCACACTTCCACAGCTCCAGAAAAGTTTAGATTTAGGCTACGAGGCTGTAGGGTGTAGGGGCTAAGGGATTGGGTGATTAGGGTTCAGGGTTGCCGGGTTTGGGGATTCGTGTTGAGAGTCATAAGAGCCTGAAGCCCTTCAGTCGAAATCCCAAAGCTAGGCCCTACGTTTCACATCTTTCCTGGGCTCTTGTTAGGACTCGGTTCTAATGTGTCGTGAAAGCGTGAGCCCAAGGTGATATTCGAAACGGTTGGATGTATGTTGGGTCTCCGGGCCTTGGGTTTAGGGTTTAGGGTTTAGGGTTTAGGGTTTAGGGTTTAGGGTTAGGGTTTAGGGTTTAGGGTTTGTCAAGTTCCTGGACAAACACTTCACATGTCCACTTGAGCGATGCCGCGTGCCGCGGTGTTCCCCGCGCTCTTGGGCGGCGGTGGTGCGGGCTACAGCGCAGACAGCGAGGCCAAGGCCGTCGTTCTCTGCACACTAGGATGTGTGGCGCCGCAGTTGGGGACCCATAGGCCATATACCTCAAACTACCAAACACTGCTTTTTGTAGATTCTTATTATATACCCTAATATGAAATTTTTAGGGGCCCTACAAAAAAGTTGGTTTTGGTAGAATAAGGCAGGCTTATAAGACTTACACAGGGAGTAGGGAGAACGAATGGCTGGGCTTGGTTTGAAGCAGCTTCACATAATTTCTCTAGCCGTCGGAAGAATCAGTTAGAGTTAGTATCCGCTTACCGTCCCTGCATAATTCTAGTACCCAAGAACCCCAATTTTCCTTGAAACCTACAACCCTATTCTAATTGATAGGCTTCTCAGAATCTTCGGATTCGAGTTTGGTGTTCAGCAGTCTTCTCGACCTCATCATGAAATTTATGGGAGTAGAGGCTTTCCGTCATGGCTCCGAAAGCATCCCCCCGAAGGTCAGGTCTTCTGCGCGATTCACGATTGTCGGGGTCTTCCAGTTTTGAGCACCCAAGGCTGTAAGCTTCAAGCCGTGTGCTCATTCACATGACCGCACTTGGTTGCCGGCTGTTGCCGACCACGAGTGCATGACAGGTACCATGGTACATGTTCTGTTCAGCATAGTTGGCATAGTTGAAGCAGTCTCGGCTGACCCGAAACACAAGGCTCTCGTCGGATCTGATAGTCCCAGACTCTAGACGCGGCGAGATCCGATCCTCTCATCCCTGTGCCAGCATGCTTGTCATCAACTCTTCGCTTCGCATTTAGAGGTTGAGGTTTGGTCTTCACTCTGAAGTGTTTCGGAGAGCATACAGCCGCAAGGTTAGATGATAAGAGCTTCGAGCGACAGTAAACTGGAGGACAGGGCGCGTGTTCTGCTCTTCGGCGATGGCTTCACCTGCCGCTTTGTGGCTCATCTGCTTAGAATGTTTGGGGCTGGAGACTCCTGACAGACCACATGGGGCAACAAGGGGCCAGTGGGATCTTTAGCTCAAACCGGGAGCTGTCTGAAATGGCTAGCCTTCACCAGATGTCCCATCACGCCACACCTTGGTTTGGCCCATTGCCTGTCGGCGGAGCTAATTAACTCGCAAATTTCGTAAGCATGTCCTAAACATCTTGACATCGTGCTAAGAATTACATGTTCTTTTTGGTGAAGATAGTTCTGTTTGCAACCCACGTAGTCGAAGGAGCTTCTTTAATCAGGTTTAGCTGTTTAACACGAAAACTACTCTCCTAATGCTTTAATTATTCCGAAGAATGCGAGCTGCTTGTGGTTATCAAGTTGTGACCGACGTTGACACTTGCGCCCGTGTCCATCGAATGTATCTATAATGCTGTCCCAGCGAGCACGGACCACGAAGCAGATGAAGGTTCGATAATTACTGTCGGGAAACTTAGTAAGTTTAAACAGGAGATTAAACTTAGCAACTATAGTTAAACTTGAATGTTGCTACATGGTGCTTCCAACCGTGCATAATCAATCCAGGTGGCTGCCCAGAAGCATAGACATTGGGTAACTAGGTCTAAGGAAAAAGATCTGATGTCTGCTCGGGCAACCCCTGTTGATATTCATATGCTGGACCTGCCGCAGGACCAAGAGAGACCTTCTTCTCCCGTGTTAAGATGTCTCTTTCAAGACAGGGTATCCTGACTCCTGACGACGGTCGCCACCTCAATATCTAAACCCCAAACTCTAAATCCGAAGCCCTATACCCTCAACCCTAACCCCTGTACACAGGCGGAGGCCCGGGTGTGCAGCTACGGGGAGGCGCTGGCCCAAGCCTTGGGCACTTCGGCAGAGATCTGGGCGTGCCAGCCTCAGGGAATCTCCCTCGGTTTCGTTTGGCAAAGACTTAGTATGTCGCATGAGGGTATAGGGTTTAGGGTTAAGATGTAGGTGAAAGAGTCTTTAGGTTTTAGGTGCACCTTACGGTCGATCGAGGGCATTTCGGGTGTGTTCTGTGCACGGTTGGGGTTGGGCATTCCTTGTGGTGCTGTTGTGCTTCGTCTTCTGTTCAGGCATTTCCTGTCTGCGTTCACTGGTTGTGCAGTTCCATCTGTAGCGGACTCCTGTTGTCGGAATTTGTCTTGGCAGTGTTGCGCGCCCAAGCCCCTATCGATCCTATGTCATTGTCCTTCGAAACGGAAATATGAACCCTATAGTGCTCATACACGTAAACCTTAAAACCTAAAGCCTTGACTACACCCTACATTGTCTGGACCCCCCAACTACCCTCTAATATATTCCATAAGGACTCTATTCAAGGGCCATTGGGGGGTCCTGGCCCTAAACTACTCGAAAGCCCAAACTAGATCTCAAGCTCACAACCTTAGCTCGTTGCTTCCGAGAGGTGCGGCTACATTGGGCTGGAGGCCGGCGCGCTCGTTGACTCCATGGACGATGATGAGGCCTTGTGAGCCAGTATTTACGGCTCCTTAAAGGGATCCTTACAGGGAACTATAAGGGAACCCTAAACCCTAAACCCTAAACCCCAACCCTAATATGGGGGCTCTTTTGGTGGTTGCTTATTATATCTATAGTATATTGGGCCTTATGAGCCAGGGTTTAGGGTTTAGGGCGTTGTAGGGTTTAGAGTGTGTACCCTATGGGGTTTAGGGGTTAGGGGTTTATACTATTTCGGGGGTTCCTTACATATTGTAAGTATAATATAAGGGGCCCCGAAACCCGAATCTAACTATTACGGCCCATATAATGGGGTTTAGGGTGTTGCAGGGTGTAGGGTTTGATGTCCTTGTGTTGCTTCTGTGTTTTGGTTCAAGGCTGCTCCTTTCAAAGCTAATCAGAACGTAAATTGACTTTGTGACAGCTACAATATGTATATATATATATAGAGAGAGAGAGGTGCATATGCACGTATGTAAATGCACATGTGTACACATACTTACACACACACACACACATATATATATATATATGCACATATGTGTATTTGTGTATCTATATACATACATATACGCATGTGTAAAAATCACAAACACGTAGTTTGTTCGCTTGTGGTTGAAGTGCATGTGTTGATGTATGGATGGGTGGCTGGCTGGATGGATGGATGGATCGATGCATGCAGGTACACACACGTATGTATGGGCGTGTGCATGAATGTCTGCTTCGAAGGCAAGTGGGCTCAAGCTGCCAAGGCGAAATCTCATCTTTTCCAGACTGCTCGAAGTCGAGCCGCACCTTGTTGCCCGGCAAGCTTGCCATTGCGGAGTTCACCGCAATGCTTCCCCTTCCTGTAGCTGTGGCCTGCGGCATAGTCGTCCTTTCTGTCCATGCCGCTTTGCCAGTTCGATGTTGTGCAAGGTACATCCCGCTCCCGAACTGCGGGAACTTACGATGCTAGTGGACGCCAGCACAGACCAGCAGGACGTGCTGCAAGTGCATGCCAAGTTCAAGAGAGACAAGAACCTACCCAATGACATTCACTCGTGCATGCCGTGCCTGCAGACCATGCTCAGGCCATCGGATTGGCTCAGCATCCGTATGTGCGTGGCGAAGTTTGCACACGAACAGTGCCAAGATGGTTCTCCAGACACGCATGAGCTACCACCCGTGATGCTTCGGAGGTTGGATGACCAAAGCAAGTTCCTGGCGGCCAACACGGTCAACCTCGCCCCATGTCGTGGTCAGGAGTCATCCAGGAAGTCTTCATTGGTTTGGGTCTACGTCCGAGATTTCGTGAATGACGAGGCCAAATTCCGAATGCAGCCGGGTAATGTATTAAGTTGAGGAGGTGCTCTCCCGCTGTCAGTTTACCACCATGGGGTTGAAAGACATCGCCGACATTCCGGCGGCGCAGCCTGAGGGGCCTTTTGAGCCGTCGGTGTATTTTCTTCCATTCTCGGTGTTCCATGTTGGGGCGTCATTCATCATGGATAAGATGATCATATATGTATATATGTGTTATACATATTTTCTAGTAGCCTGTCAATACACCAGTGGGCTTTTCTCTCCGATTGTAGAGGCTTTGCGTGAGCTGGCATGAAGCACCTACTTCCGTTCTCGGCGTCGTTGCTACATTGGCTTCTTCGAGGCAACGGCCTCGAAGGAACCGAAGCCCGTTGGGCATGCACGAAAAAAGCACGGGCTCTGCTGGGATGTTTTGGGATTCCTACTATAACTATAGTATAAGTGCAGCCAGGGTGGTCCTGCTACCTGCTTGTCGGTACCCTGTCACCATGGTCGTAAGCGCTATCTGCTGCAGAGTCGGCAGCGGTTACCCAACACCATCCTGTCAACATGGGCAGCCACTTCGAATGGGATGTAGTTCCGGCAGTCGTCGCTTATACTAAACGCCTTGGAAAGCAGTATAAACCGGTTTAAGAACCCGTTCTGAACCCCTTGAAAGAGCTTGAAAAAGCATCATCACCGGTCCCCACTTGAGGTTTCGGATGAAGCGGACAACACTGGCAAGGGTTTACGCTGCCTGCTGCAGGTTGAGAGGCCGGGTTAGGGGTTGACGGTTTAGGGGTTTAGGCTTTAGTGTTGGTGTGGTTGAGGACTTTGTCATGTCACTTCTTTGTGTCTTTACTCGCAATGTTGCACCCTAAGCCCTAAACTCTAACCCTAGTATCGAAATGAACAATTACTTACGTTATCGAATAGGGTTCCTTCAAAGCTTTGCCATAACATCCCCAAACCCCTTCCGAGTATGGAAGCCCCTGCTTGAAGCCAACATTCCAGACGTCTTTATAGGGTCTACTTGGAGGATCATGGGACTTTGTAAGCAAGGTCATGAGTATTCTACTTGGAGTTAGAATGATTTCGAACTGTATGGGGGGTTTCCGACAATAGGGGACCCCAATATAGTTCCCGAGCTAGTATGATCCTTATTATAAGGACCTCCGAATAAGGTAACCCTAATTTTCGGAAATTCCCATATACCTACTTCATTTTTAAAGCTAGTTACCAAGTTCCACGATCCTCTAAGTACTTCATAAGGGTCCATAGAGTTCAGGGCCTCCGTCTTTCACGGACTTGTCTCGTCTAGTTCGAGGCGGTTTAGGGCTTACGGTTTAGGGGTTTAGGGTCTAGGGGTTTAGGGATTAGGGGTTGAGGGTTCAGGGTTTTACAAGGGTTCACAGTAAAATTGCCACTGTCGCATGTTACCGCTCAGTGGACGGGGTGGGGGCAGGTTCAAAACCGGGGTGTCGCGTATCCCTGGCTGCGGCTGAGCCGTTACCCTACAAGCCTGAAGTGCTCGCAAATGCCCCAACTACATGTGTACATACATAGTATATATTTATGTATATATATAGAGAGAGAGAGAGAGTATTCTGTTATATTCTATTATATTAATTACAAATTTCCTAATATTAGATCAATATATTATGCAAATCTTCAGCTTCACAGATCCCCTCCCTCAGAACCTCGGAATTAGGGGACTAAACCCCAAACCCGAAAGCCCATCTACTTCGAAGCTTGCATGGGTTTCCGTAATTGGCTGTTGGGGCTAAGATTTAGAGTTTAGGCAGTTTGGGCATTCAGATCTAGGGGTTCGGGAATAGTCCCTATTTCGATTATTATTATTATATGGTTTAAGTGCTATGATAAGACTTACTATTGTTATCGTTACATTTATTACTATTGCTTTACAGTCCCTTGGTGCACTAGACTATTATTCGAATGCTTATCGCCCCTATACGAAAGCCCTTCAAGAACCCCCTTTAAAACCTCATACAGCCCTATTGTAGTGGTTACGGCCCCTACTTCAGAAAGGTTCGACATCGTCATCATCCAAGCAGGATTCCACGACCTCGCCCATGGCCACACCACACCGGCAGGGGACGCTCGGACGGCAGAGGTCGTCATTAATTGCTATTCCCAAAGGGTCCAAGTAATGGTATAGTTTATACTTGTGGGACCTAAATACCTACTATAATGGTGCTTGGACCCTTTGGGATTTTGCTGCAGAATAGGATGATCTACAACGAAACCCTGTTGCTGAGGTGTCCGTGGCAGTGCAGTGCTTGCACACCATTTGCCACTCGAAGGGTGTCCGCACTGTAGCGCTCACCATCCCACCCAGCAGCTCTGCGGCAATTGTAGACTCGGAAAAAATCTAAACCCTGAACCCTAAAGCCTTCAACCCTGAACCCCGAAACGCAAAGACCTCGACCCTAAACCCTTGAACCCTGTGAACCCTTCAGTTCTCCAAACCCCAAGCCCGAAATACCCACATGAATGAGCGGCCCTGAAACCATGTTACAGACCCCAGCAGCTTCTCGATTTTAGGAAGTTGGGGATGGGCATGAGGGTGGTTTGGGCAGGGCAGGGTTTTTGGTTGAGGGTGTCGGATGGGGTAGGCCTGTATGTCTGAATTTCGCTGTTTAGGGGTAAGGATTATTATATTTGCCTGGGCAGAAACGCTAAGCTCGTCCCTACACTCACCCGAGCCATGTCTCCAGGACGGGCCACCAATACAAAATGCCAGGTGCGAAAGCCAACCGCCATAAAACCAAAAACCCTGCACCCAAAGTTTTCAGGATTAGGATCAGGAGCTGCTTGACCGAGGTTCTAGAATCAATCGAGTTACGATCCTATAAGGCTACGTAAGTGTAGGGCTTTAGGCATTAGAGTGGGGCCATTTTAAGTAAAGTATATATACTGTAAGCAGTAGAACGGCCATGTAGTACACTGTAGTCAAGAAAAGTAATCTTTACTAGGGTAGGGTTTTGTAGTATATAATACCGCAATCATTGTCATAAGAGTCTCCACCTAAACCCTAAATCTTATAAACCCTAGCCCAGCCAAGGCCACGTCCTCTCTCAGTCTGCAAAGCATCAGGCACGATGGGAGGAAGTCAACAATCGTCTGCAGCTCGGACGAAGCAGCTGTGGTCTAGACCGGGAAATACAGTTACATAGGGCTCCTGTAAAGTTTTGGGTTTGGGAATGTTTAGGCTGTATAGGGTTCAGGGATATTAGCGGTTTAGGGCTTCTGCGGAATGGTCAGTGATTTGCACAAGCCTGTTAGCTGGCCTATCTGAAGCTTTCCTGTTCGGATCCTAAGGTAGGTTCCATACACGAGGTCTCGTAATCTGTGAGGAGGTGCTCCATCTTACTAAGTACACCAACTCAGCTTTGCATCACGCCTCGAGTAAAGATCCTAGATGTGAGACAAAAGGTCTAGAGTCTGGAGGGCGTTAGGGTGCCTAATAAACCCTAACCCTAAACCCTAAACCCTAAACCCTAAACCCTAAACCCTAAACCCTAAACCCTAAACCCTAAACCCTAAACCCTAAACCCTAAACCCAAATGAAATCTCACAACATGCATGTCCGAGCCTCGATAACTCAAGGACTTCTGCTGAAGCCAGAAGCCTCAAACCTATTGCGAGCATGGCATGCCGTGCAGACATACTGTAAGGGTCCATGTACCCAAACAGCCTATACCTTGGGCCCAATATCACTAGGAAGCCTCCAAAGTCATACTCCCGAAATCCGAGACCATCAATCCCGAAGCCTGTGTGGTCACCCTACACCCTTCATCCTGCAGTGACCCTCAACCCCAACACATGGATCATAGATCCGACTCTAGACTAGCAGATGCGGCCCTTCTCAAAACGGCCAACCGCAATATTAAACGTTAAAGACATCCTCGCCCCTGAAGCCCTAAGCCTTAAAACCCCTAAGCCCTAAAGCCGACGGCCCCACCACCCTGACCCTTTGTGAAGACCATGTGAGAACGGTTGATGACATAAATCCTGCATGACCCATTATAAGGAATATATGGGAATCATGGTATATTCCTTATTATGGGTCATGCAGGATTCATATCAACAGGAACCAAGCCCCAAGGAAGAGCTGGGTTCAGAATACGGGCTGCCACGAGGGTGTCGCCACCTTTATCGATGTGGCAGAAATGCTCCCAGGGGAGGCGCGTTTCGGTTAGTACCCAGACCTTCCAAAATCCCTTAATTAAGGAATATACCCTAAATTATAGTAGGATCCCTAATATGACTTAAGGTATATTCCTTAATTAAGTGATTTTGGAAGGTCTCAGTCGGTCGGAGTTTAGATTCCGCCCAGGTTGCTTTGCGGCTTCTGAACCAACGCTGCACTCCAGGGGCAGTCTCTATGGTTGTTGCAACTGCTCTTGAGCATTAGAGAAACGGTCTTTGGGGCAACAGAGGGGACTGGATTGTTAGTATTGCAGCATCCCCAGAGATAGAGAAACATACTGCAAATGGACTTTTTCATGATGATTAAGGCCGCCTATAGAAACAAACCTGCGCAACAAAACTAATAGTCCTCTCAAATTTATAGTATGTCAGATTGCCTGGCATGCAAGGCAATGGTAGGTTCAGGCCACCTCCGTGCGGAAGCAGCAAAGACGGCCGTGGGTTGGAGTTGTAAGCTCTACGTTGTTTTCCTCCTACGAACCCAAGAGTTTAGGTTCATACCGTCTAGATTGGTACGTAGGTTGTTTTCTGCCCAAGAGCACTAAAACTCTCAACCCTAAAAGGATCAGCTACAGGGTTCGGGTCAAAGAGCTGTAACTTCTAAGCATGGAGTAGTAGTAGTAGTAGTAGTAGTAGTAGTAGTAGTAGTAGTAGTAGTAACTAGGAGTAGTAGTAGTAGTAGTAGTAGTAGCAGCAGCAGCAGGAGTAGTAGTCGTAGCAGTGGTAGTGGTATCCGCAGCAGCAGCATCAGTCTTGTATGCAAAGGTTCCGTTCGCAATATGGGTGGTTGCCAAAATTATGGTCCCTTTTTGGGTCCCTATTCTAGTACGGCACCTATTATGTAGGGTACCCAAAAAGGAACCCTAATTTTGACAACCACCCATATAGAGTCGGGAAACAAAGCCCCTGGACTCGAAGCCTCACAGCCGAAGGTTTCGGGTTCGGTCAGCTCAAGCCTGCTTCTGGCTATAGAGGCCTTAACCAGACTAGGGTTGGGTTATTAATTATACTAAAACGGTTGGGTTATTATACTAAAGTTACAATAAGGAACCCCCCAAATTAGTATATTGGTAATGGCTGCGAAGCGAATTCGGCTGCGAGGCAGAAGGACACCATTTCGATTCACAGTCCGAGAAGCAGCTCGGAGCTGCGCTGGCTCCGCTGCCCTTTGGACGAACCGAACTTTGCTGCCCTAAGGCTCCATGTACCCTCATAGTAGATCCTTAGGCCTTAAACCTATATAGGGACTACTTTGAGGCTTAAGTATCTACTGTAAGGGTACATGGAGCCTTAGGGCTGGACCTTCACAAGTGGTGAACTTGGATGAACTGGTCCTGTAGGGCCTTTGAGCTTGCGGATTTGCCGCAAAACCTGGAGTTCGACACTTTAGGGAGGGAAGGCGACGATGTGCGCGTAGTTGCAAGGAGATTGAAACTGCTTCCCATGTTATATTTCTGGGCTCGAGGGTGGCCATACAGATTGGGGACGCTGTGGCAAGACGGCCCCTTGTCCATCATCGTACAGTACCCTCAAACTGCGTCCAAAGCCGATAGCATATAAACATATAAAGACTCTTGCAACTAACGGGTAGCCGGAAATCACCCTAGACCCTAACCCTATAAACCCTAAAACCCTAAACCCTACAAGCCCTATAGGCCCTAAACCCCCAAAGCCCTAAATTCATTTTGACCCTAAACCCTAGCTCATGTTGAGCCTCGAAAGCCAGACTCCCAGGCTGCTCCCCGTGCTCCAGTCGCGCGATTCCATCGCGCGGCTTCCAAACTGCGCTGGCGGTCCCATGCCGCAGCTCTTGGAGGCGGGGTTGTGAGGGCTTCAATAATGTTTCGTTTCGGGCTCCTTATTTTGTGTTATTGTTGAATGTTATTCTTATTCTTATTCTTATTCTTATTGTGATTATTGTTCTTCTTAATAACTACCATACGGTTTCATATATTATAACCATTGTTGCTGTTATCTTTACAGGTACGACTTAAGGCCGCTACAGTATGCAAGGTTTCAGGGATCGAAGCATGTTCGTGTTGCAGGGCAGAGACGTCGTGCCGATATGTCTGCATGTATATCTACCGGCTGACGTCGCAGCTGATGATCCCCCCGGTGTTCTACTCTGTGTTGTTTGTTGTCATGTTTCCCGGTTTGCAGCAGGGCCTGTGTCGGTTTTACCGTGGCCATGACTTACTCGAAGAACCTTGAACCTCTAAATCCCTAGGCCGTTGTAGACCCTAAACCCATAAACTGCGAAGCCCACAAGCTCTTAGCTGAACCCGAAACCCCTAAGCCTTTCAACCTCATTGCTAAACATCCCCAAACCCTAAACTTCTTTTTTGGGTCGGCTCTGTGCGAGCCCCCGGGCTTGTGTAGGCTTTCGGGCTTGAGGTAAAGGGCTTAGGGCCTCAGGGTTCAGGGCTCCAGTGGTTTATGGTTGGTATATCTGCGGCTCGGGTTCCTAGGAGTTGGACCTTCGATCGACTTCTGTTTGTATTAGTTGCTTTGGGGTTCAGGCGTTTCGGATTCTGCGCGCTTCTTTGAGTCGGGGTTCAGGGTTCTGTTGCTATTCTGGCTTCTTAGCATTTGGATTAGCGTGATCCTTGTGATCTGCATCCTAATAGTTCCGGTTTACACCAGGGTCCCTTGTCTTCGAAACCCTCCATTCCGTGCATGGGACAAGCTAAGGAAAGTTATCTTCCGAGTAGCATGGGCTTCGGAATAAACTGGAACTGATAATATCCCCCTAAAGCCTAAACCCTAAACCCTAAACCCTAAACCGAACATAATGTAGCCCTGAAAGAGTATTTAGTGATCATACCCCTGGGGGCTCCCAACTATGAGGGTTTAGGGTTTAGTTGCAGCATACCAAACACTGTCCCAGAGGACCCAATATCCCTTAATTAAGGAATCTACCTTAAGAATTATTAGGGATCGTCTATAACAATTTAAGGTATATTCCTTAATTAAGGGGTATTGGGATCTCTGGGGTTCTGATTATTCAGGCCTCAGATTTTGGTGTCAGTTTGATGTTTCGCCAGGTGCCGCGGGTGGCCAGCGTCGAGGGTGACCCGCTCCACGACTGCAATGCTTTCGGAAGCATCTCCCTGCCCAGAACCCTAAACTCTGTCCTCTGTAATCAAGCCCTAAGCCAAAAGACCGGGGTACTACGGTTGATGATATAAATCCTGCATTACCCATAATATGGAATATACCATAATTCCCATAGTTTACATAGGGTCCTTAAGGTAATGCAGGATTTACATCATCAACAGTATAATCAAAGCCTTTGCAAAGCCCTCAAACCTTGACTTGATGTAAGCACCAATAAGTCAGCATAAGGCCCTGTATAATCTGTATATACCTAAACCCTAAACCCCTTCAACCCTTTAAACCCCTAAACCCTTTAAACCCCTAGCTGAAGCCTAAAGCCCGAAGCCCTAGAGCCCTCAATCCTAATCTCTAACCCTAAGGCTCCATGTACCCATATAGTATATACTTAGGCCTTAAAGTACCTATATAGGGACCCCTTTAATGCCCAGGTATCTACCAGAAAGGTACATGGAGCCTTTGGGTAAAACCTTATATTAGGGACCCAAAAAGCACATAAGCATAAGCATTTTATGGTGATATCCCTACCTTCTTGGGCTTCGTTAGAAGGGGGTTTATATGGCATATCCCTACCCTAATGTTTGCTTATGTGCTTTTTTGGCGCCCTATGATAGCCATCCAGTGAGACGTTGCATGCGAAACCTTTTGCCCTACTAGAGGTCCGAAGCTCGGCGACGTCTTCGGATGCACCTCGGCCTGGTTTAGAGGTTTGTTAGGGTTTACCTTAACCCTGAAGAACCTACCTTTTTAAGGACTTATATAAGGAAATCACAATAGGGAACCCCAAAACGGTAGGTTCTTCGGGGTTAAGGTAGGGTTTGGGCTATAAGGTTTAGCGTTTTTGGGTTTAGGAGTCTAGGGTTTACGGGTTTGGGGTGTAGGGTTTATGGATTAGGTTTTGAGGGTTTAGAGGTTTGAAGAAGTTTATCGGGCCAAGAAGGAGAAGGTTGTGGGGTAGATAATGGTAGTTCAACTCGATTGTTTCGCAGGGTTTTGAGGGGTCTTACATGGGGTTTGATGACGCTTTATGGGTAGTTCTCTAAACTTGGGAAAATTTAGAGAACTACCCATATAGATGCATTGTAGGATACTCAAAACCCTAGTCCAGCTGTTGAGGGTGTCTTGTATTCGTCGCCTTTGCAGCATTTTTGGGCTTTCGGAGATTTGAGTTAAAATGGCTCTCGTGGAGATTTTAGGGTTTATATCCCAGAGGCTCCATAGTAGTTCCTTTTCGGGATTACCTTATAGGATTCTATTTACGAGCCCCAAAAAGGAACTACTTTGGGGCCTTTGGGTAGGGTATAGGGTTTTTGAGTGTACTGCGTACGTCTGCGCCTTCAACCCGAAGCCCTAACTCTTGGCAGACAAAGCCTAGGAGCTAGCGGCTGGGGGGCCTCTGAGGTTGGACAGATGTAGTATAATGGACCCCAAAACGATTCTAGCTATTTAGGCGCCTATATTAGGGTTCGGGTTTGGGGCTTTAGGGTTTAGTATAGGGGTTGGGGTTTGGGACATTCGAGTCCACGTTCTTGTTTGGGATGCGTTGGCCTGCTTTCTATCCCAAGTCCGCATGCAAGTGTCCAACAAGACCTACAATTGACGAACTGTACAGGGCCTCTGGATCAATTCTGAAGCTGCGTAGCAGTCTTCTAGACAAAGTCGCTGACCAGCCCGTCAATCGCTTGGGGCTTCAGCTGATTCATGATTCCAGGCTCTTCTATGGCGACAGCCTGACGGCAGGCTACCATGCATCTGGCTGCCTGCGCCCCGACCTGCAGACATCGACAGTTCTCCAGTATCAGACAGTTTACAGTGTCAAGGTGCTATCAGGTCCTACTGGATGTGGCCGTCACCATTTTGCAACTATAGTGTACGCTGTAATCTTGAGACTAAACCCTAAAGCCTGTAAATCACATGGGTGGTTGTCAAAATTAGGGTCCTTTTTTTGGGTCCGTATTATAATACGACACCTGATATTTAGGGCCCCCAAAAAGGGCCCATAATTTTAACAACCACCCATATACTTTAGGACCTGATTGAGGCTACCCTAGAAGAGCTCGCCTCTCGCAAGCAAGTGATGTGAACCGATCCCACATGTCGCAAGGCCCCATAAATCCGGAGCTCTAAGTTCCTTTTGTATAAATTGCTGCGTGTTAGGGCTTAAGGTTTAGGGAGTTTGGGGGGTTGGGTAAGTTTTAAGACACACCGGAGCTCCAAATGCAATTTTCACACCACAAACCCTTCAGCCGATACAAAGCCTAAATCGGCAAGCATAAACCATAGACCAGGTTCGTGGAGTTTGGCATCGCACGATATGTCGATGATAGAGGTCTGCTTCAATTTGATGTCTCATGATAGTCCCTCTTTATTTTTTATGTATGTGCTCGACCCCCCCCCCCGAAGACCTACCGCGATTTACAATGGATAAGAGGCCGAGGTGGGTCATGGGGGAGTTCCACATCTATATATATATATATAGAGAGAGAGAGAGAGAGAGAGAGAGAGAGAGAGAGAGAGAGAGAGTGAGCGAGTGAGTTGTAGTATATTATTCCCAACACCCGATTCTAGTTCTAGTTCTAATCCTCAAGGCGCCTCTTCCACCCTCAGAGACCATGCCCTGGTGTACACGGTTCACTGTCTCGAAGGGGAAAAAAGGAGGGACCCTTAATGGGGACCCCTACCGTACGATGGGCTATTACATGATGGGTATATAATAGCTATATTAAGGGTATATACCTAGGGGTCCTTATTAAGGGTACCTCCTTTTCCCCTTTGACTGTCTCAGGTTCGCCCCATATGCCGAAGCTTTTGGCCGGAGCTCTTGTCTTGGCCCACCATGCGAGCTGCTCGGATGGGTGCTTGCTTAAAGGCTCATGGGACTTAGTAAGTAAGGTTATAAGTAGGATAGAAGCAGGATAGCCTCACTTAGGGGACTTGTAACCCCAATGCTAACCTACTTACAACGTCCCATGATCCTCTAAGTGTGTAATATAGAAGCTTGAGTGCCTAGTAGCGAGTAGTACCGTGCCTTAGCGCTCCATGTTGTAGTAACAGCTTGCCTGTATTTCTATTCGACCTACTCTCATTTGCGGGTCTTTCGGTTTGTTTATGGCCGCAGGTTTACCCAGGGGCCCCAAAGTAGTTCCTTTTTGGGACTACTCTATAGGATTCTATATACGAACCCCAAAAAGGAACTACTTTGGGGCCTTTGGGTAATTTGGGCATTTGGAAGGTTTCTCTGATCAGGGAGACCAAGGCTCCAATTTGTTGTATGCCCAGACCTTCCAAAATCATTTAATCAAGGAATATACCTGAAATAATAGTAGGATCCCTACTATTATTTAAGGTATATTCCTTAATTAAATGATTTTGGAAGGTCTGGGTGCTTCTGGCATGAACAGAGGCAATCCGACACTTTCTCAGACTCCCGGTTCGCAAACCTGAACACAAATGGCGACCATGACCTAAAGCCTTAAAACCCAAACCCGACACCCTTAACCTTAAAAGCCCTAAGCCTAAACCTCAAACCCTCAACCCCGAAGGCCCCAAAACTGAAACCCCTAACCCAAATTGACGCAGTGGTCCTGCAAGGCTCTAAACCTTTGAACTTGAAACCTTAAACCCTAAACCTGAAGCCTTAAACCCTAAGCCCTGAACCCTAAAACCCTAAGCCCTAAACCCTAAAACCCTAAGCCCTAAACCCTAAAACCCTAAGCTCTAGACCCTAAGCCCAAATTGTCCTGCAAGGCTCTGGGTGTGCGGCCTAAGCGGCCTCACTGCCGTGCAATTAGCATCCAAGGCCGGTGCGGCAAAGACCCCAGGCACGGTTTTGGGGTTTAGGGCTTTCGGGGTTTAAGGTTTGGGGTTTAGGGGTTTAGGGCTTTGGGGGTGTAGGGCTTTCGGGGTTTAAGGTTTAGGGTTTAGGGGTTTAGGGCTTTGGGGGGTGTAGGGCTTTCGGGGTCTAAGGTTTAGGGTTCAGGTGTTAGGGTTTAGGGGGTTTAGGGTTTTGGGGGTGTAGGGGTTTCGCTGTTTAAGGTGTAGGGTTTAGGCTTTAGGGCCTTTTGGGGTTTAGGTGTTTAGAGAATCGGTTCGGAGACTTGGAGTTGATAAGGGTTGCAGGTTGTTTAAGATCTAAGGGTTTAGGCCTTATCTTGGATAGTGAACGGGGGAACTTTAAAAAACTTTTCGGCCTTATATATTAGCTCTATCTTAAAAAGTTTGAACATTTTGGGGCCCGGTTGCTGAAGAAGAGAGTTATAGGGCTACAGTTGAACCGGTAAGCTGGCGGCTCGGCTGTAGGGAGCGGGGCCTGAGGGAGTTTCTTGATCAGGATATGGCTTTTCTCGGAAGTAGAGCCACGGTTTAGGGTTTAGGGTTTAAGGGTTTGGGGTATATAGGGTTTAGGGTTTAGGGGGGCTGTCGGGCCCCTAACTACAGGAGCGACACACTTATCTGGCGATCCTCTAAACATTAAACCCTAAACCCGAAGCCCAACACACAGAAGTTATCCCAATGCTACCTTCACCTACGATAACCCATGTTTTTGTAGGTTCCTATTATACATGCTGATATAGAATCCAACAGGGACCCTGCAAATCAGTAGGTTTGTGGTACATTAACCCTCAGGCCTAAACTCCAATCCCTAAACCCTATAATGCGAAACCCCAGACCCTGCTTTTCCCTAAGGCTCCATGTACCCTTATAGTAGATACTTATGCCCAAAGTAGTCCCTATATAGGTACTTTAAGGCCTAAGTATCTACTATAAGGGTACACGGAGCCTTAGGGTTTGGTTGTGTAGAGGAAGCGAAAATCTGAGGATCCGCGATGCAGTTCTTCGACACGGCCCTGGGATTCGCAGGCTTGGGACGAGAGGGTGGCTGGGGTTTGAGGGTCTAGGCGTTAAGGTTTAGGAGGTGAGGGTTTAGGGTTCAAGATGTTTACGGGTTTGGGGTTGAGGGTTTAGGGGGTTTTTAAGGTCTATAGGGTTTTTCCGGAGATCCAGGGCTTTGGGTTCAAGGGTCTGGGGCTTATAAGGGTTGAAGACGGAGGGATTTAGGCGGACATTCGTGGGTTGGTGCATGTCACTGCGGAGCCTCAAGGCTTTCAATCCTTAAACTTGTAAGAATGTCTGCAGCAAAGCTTGAGGTGGGTTCCAGAATTAGTTTTGTGACTTATTTGTCATTTTTTTGTCATTTGCTCTTGTCGTTTTTGTGTCATTGGGATTGTCATTTTTTTGTCAGTCTGGATTTGGTTAACGTTAACACTGTCATTTTGGTGTCTTTTTTTGTCATTTTGGTGTCATTTGTGTGTCATTTTGGTGGGGCGCGGAGGGAGGGAGGGCAGGGCAGGCCGCCAAACCGAAATTTGCACATTTCCCGAGGCATTGTCATCTTTTTGTCATTTTGGTGTCATTTTTTGTAATTTTGGAGTCATTTTTTTGTCATATTGGAGTCATTTTTTTGTCATTTTGGAGTCTTTTTTTGTCATTTTGGAAGCATTTGTTTGGCATTGGCGTCGTATTTTGTAATTTGGGTGGGGCGCGAAGGGAGGGAGGAAGGGTGGGGCAGGGCACCGAACCGAAATTTGCACATTTCCCGGAGCATTGTCATTTTTTGTCATTTTGGAGCCATTTTTTGTCATTTCGGAAGCATTTGTTTGGCATTGGCGTCGTTTTTTGTAATTTTGGTGGGGCGCGGAGGGAGGGAGGAAGGGTGGGGCAGGGCACCAAACCGGATTTGCACATTTCACGAGGCATTGTCATTTTTTGTCATTTTGGAATCATTCTTATGTCATTTTGGAGTCACTTTTTTTGTATTTTGGAAGCATTTGTTTGGCATTGGCGTCGTTTTTTGTAATTTTGGTGGGGCGCGGAGGGAGGGAGGGAGGGAGGAAGGTGGGGCAGGGCACCAAACCGAAATTTGCACATTTCCCACGGCATTGTCATTTTTTGGTCATTTTGGTGTCATTTTTTTGTCATTTGCGTGGGCGTGGGGCGCGGAGGGAGGAAGGGCGAATGACAGAAACGATTTAAAAATGACAAACGGAAAAACCACCAAATGACAAACAAATGGCAAATAAATGACAAAAAAATTATTTGATGAAATCCAAGGTCTAGAGGCAGAACTTCTTACAACCTTAAACTGAACAAGGGGGCTAGGATGCTAAACCCAATGTAGCTCATGTTTTAGCCAAGAAATTGTGGAGCCTTAGGGTGTAGGTCCAAGGGGTTCGGCCTCTAATTCAGCTTTTGAACCGTGCTGCTTCTCGGCATTGATGGTCAGCGTCGCAGAACAACAAGCACTCTCAGTAAAGCAGCTCCAACCAAAATCTGCAAGTCCAAACCGGCAAACCCTGAACCCCAAACCCCCACAAGCCCGTGACCTCCTCCAGGCTTCTCGAAGAACACGGCCCTTTCGACCTTACCTTCATCATGCTTGGAACGAACCTAGAATGCTGTCGTTTCGCATGCGCGAAGGCTTCGGGTTTGGAAGCGCTTGAAAGGTCTGTTTCGGGGTTGTGGGATGGGAGCCTGGATGCTTTCCACTTCAGTACGTAGTGACTTGGCCGCCTTGTCTCTCGAGCCCAACCCAGCTTCATCCACATGATTCGACAGCTGCTCCCACACCTTTCACGGAGCTCATCGGCAAACCCTGCTTGAAAGCTCCAAGGAACGATCTGTCACGGTTCGAGGCGAGCCAGATCGCGCAAGCAATAAAGATCCTCGGGCACATGGAAGTAAATCTGCAGGAGCCGCCAAGAAGAGTTCCCGGCACTGCAAACCCTAAGCCTAAGTCCAAAACCCTTAACGCGAAGCTAAGGCCTTTTTTGCTCTTTTCCGTCTAGGTTCCATACACCCATCCATGAGACCCCATCAACAGCACGGAAGGCCGCCGTTTGGCTTCAACCTGCCACTGTCACCACTACTACCAGTACTACTGTGTCGCTGCTGCTGTTACTACAAGTACTCGTATTACGATGAGGGCAACGGCCACGATTGCTATTTGTTACGCCTGTCACACAGAAGAGGAAATTCAATTGCGAGTGTTTCGGGTTGAGTGTGGAAGTTCTTGGTTTTTGGACTCGGTGTGCGGGTCCTTCTTATTCACCCTCGCCCAAATTTGGTGAGTCCGAAGTGGGAGTTTCTGACACTTCAAGGAAGGATCGTAGTTATAAGGACCTCCAGATCCTGTATTCCTAATCTCGACAAATAAACCCCAGTCAGCCGGACCGACTCAAGGAATATCCATCACGAGTGCCACAAAGCGGGCTCTGCTACTGTTGCTTTGTCTGTTCCTCCCAGCCTCTGGCCTGCAACCAATTTATGTCGGGATTTAGGGTTTTACTGTCGCCGAGGATACTGGGGATTAGGAGTGACTTGGCGCACTCGTGGTTCAGGTTTCGGACATCGGGAAGGTGGCCTGGGGTGCATGTCAGATGTTGTTGTTTTCTGTGTTTTGGTGGTTGATGGGGAGGTCCAGTTCGATGTCGTGTCTCGGTCTTCCACTCCAGTAAGTCACAGCACCAATATAGTAGAGATGTTGGCCCTATACTGGCACTTAGATCCTGCTGCGATGAGGAAGAAGGCCTTTGAATCTTTGAATCAATTGGATCACGATGAAAAGTTGTTTGAGTGGAAGATTTGCTTGGGGAGCAGCAACACTCAGATCAGTCCAGCCTCATCGGTATGCTTAGGGCCCACTTTGGGGTACTTGCTACACAATGTCTAGCTTTCGGTTACTGTAAACCCTAATGAGACAGCTAAAATTTTATCTCTTGCAAGGGTACCATGTTCAGTATAGCACTGATTCCTCTAGCAAACATGTGTAGTGGAGGAACACGACTGGAATCCTCTATCCGAGGAAGACGTACCTCTCAATCCAAACCTATACAATCCAAACCTAGAACATCTCCCTAGCAACAGCCTGACTTGAACTTTAAGCCCAAAGCTCTACGCACACTAGAGACCCCTAAACACTAACTCTAAACCCCAAGCCCTAATTAACCGAATCGCAGGCGGCACGCTGCTGCTATACAAACACTATAAGGCCTGTAGGGACCCCTAAACCCCTAAACCCCGAGCCTTAAACCCCAAACCGAATCTCAGGCGGCACGCTGCTGCTATACAAACACTTTAAACCCTAAACCCCAAGCCCTAAATCCCAAATCGAATCTCAGGCGGCACGCTGCTGCTATACAAACACTATAAACCCCTAAACCCCAAGCCGAATCCCAGGCGGCCTGCTGCTATACAAACACTATAAACACCTAATCCCCAAGCCCTGAACCCCAAACCGAATCTCAGGCGGCACGCTGCTACTTTACAAACACTATAAGCCCCTAAACCCCAAGCCCTAAGCCCCAAACCGAATCTCACGCCTAAACCCCAGGCCCTAAACATCCCTAAACCCCAAACCGAATCCCAGGCGGTGCGCTGCTGCGTTTCGAAGATTTGGTCGAGTGCCGGCAGGACGTCAACGAAGAGCTTCAGGCTTCCGCAAAGGGTCCCAGTACCTAACAATCACATAACTAATAGTAACAGTAAGTAGGGGAAGTCATGTAATAATAGGAATACTACTGACTGACTATAGGCATAAGTCATATATGAGTATATACATACATATATATATATATATATATGTATATAGATATTCTCACAAAAAGTGACCTATGCAACTACTATCCGAAACCTAAGTACCTGGGTGGGTTTAGGTGTAGGGTTCAGGGTTTCGGATTTTTATGAGTAAGGGATTAGGGATGTATTGCTATGAAGAGCGGAAGAGCATTTTGGGTCAGGGTTTTAAAACTGTTTCGCGGACTGACCTTCAACAGCGCGTCCGGGTGTTACACCTCTGTGCGGTCGGAAAAAGAGGCTGTGGCCAATGCAAAGCCCTAGACCACAAACCCTGCACCCTATCGACAGTCTGGCTGCAGGCTTATGCAAAGCAGCAGTGGATGGTAACCTACGTGGAGCTGCTCGGCCATCCATAGGGTTTCAAGCTTAGGGTTATGGGTTAAGGTTTAGGGCTTAGGGTTTAGTAGTAAGGGCAGCATGGTGAGCAGAGTCCTCACTCAAGCCGGGAGTTATTGCGAGGATCTCCAGGCTCTATAGCCCTGAGCTCCGCAAAGGCCTTCCAAACTTCCATTTCTAAGCCCTGAACCCTAGACATCCGTAAACCCTAAGCCCACAAACCCTAAACCTGTAAGCGATACACTGTAAACCCTACACTCCCTTCACCCTACAGTAGAAGCCGAAAAGTTGGAAACCCAATAATAACCTAAGTCCTTAAGAGTAATGTAGAGGGAATCCCAGCACTATTTGGCCTTAGTCCAGTTTCCAACTTTATGGGGGTTTACTGAAGCCCTAGACCAGCTCTTGAAGCGTTGTCTGCCCATGCCGCGACGAGGACGGGTGACCTTCTTCCCTTCTCCAGGGACAGCGAGCATCTCATCCGTGAAGGGGGCAGGTTCGCGCTGTGGAGTTGTCCCCTAAGGGTCGATGTAATAAAGGGGTCTTCATAATTAGAATAGGGTTTTGGTGCCCATTATACCAGAATGATAATAAGGAACCCCAAAATAGTATAGGTAATTATTAAGGCCCCTGCAGTACCCAAACAGTATATACTGTGACCTTACGACTTTAGGGGCAAAGTATATGCTATTTGGGTACATGGATCCAAAGGGCCTGGTGTGAATAACTAGGTCTCCCAGTCTTGCTGTGGTCTTGGGCTCTTTATCAACACTGCCAAACTCCAAAAGGGAAGCTCTGCTTATTCCTGGGCTACGGGGGATCCTTTACAAGAGTTCAGGGTGATGGGGATCCCAGGCACAGTTGTCACCATCACAAGCATGAACCATCTGAATTCTTGTATGAAGTTTGTGGTTGAGGATTTTGGGACAGCTCTGCAAGTCCTCACCTTCTGGGTCGACCCACGATTAAGCTGCGGTTAAGGGTTTAGGGTCCATAAACCTGTATCTAGGTTTAGGGCTTGCGGTTCATAGTGCCTGGGGCCTATGAACCCTGCCTAAAAGGTTTAGGGTTTAGGGTCTAAAACCTGTAGGGTTCAGGGCTTGTGGTCTAGAGGGTCTTTGGCTTATAGCAGAAGCCATGAATTGGAACATTGTTATCCCCATGCCCTTAAGGTAAATTATAGGAAATCCTAGCACTAATCATCCTTAATGCATAAGCCACTTTTCAGGGGTTCACTACATGAGCCCTGGCCTATGAGGTTTAGGGCTCATAGGGCCTATAAACCTTACGATCCAAGGGCAAAAGGACGGACCCTTAATGTGGACCCCTACGCTGTAATGGATCATGTACTGGGTATATAATAGCTGTATTGAGGTTCTATACCTATACTTAGAGGATCATGGGACTTAGTAAGTAGGTTATAGTTGGTGTTGTAAGTCCTCTAAGTGGGGGTTATCCTCTCTCTCTCTCTCTCTCTCTCTATATATATATATATCCTACTTATAACCTTACTTACTAAGTCCCATGATCGTCTAAGTAGGGGTCCTTGTTAAGGGTCCCGCCTTTTACCCTTTGATTTAAAGGAGCCCCAAAGGATTTCCGAAAGGAACCCTTGAAGATCCCTTGAAGGAACCCTAAAAGATCACTTTAAGGAGCCCGAAAAGATCCCTTAAAGCCGAGGCACTGGGAGCCCGATGGACTTCACTTTTCCCGGCGCGGCTCGCAGGCTTTAGGCGGGCCTGTAAGGTTTTAGGGTTTAGGGGTTTAGGGTTCCGGTTTAGGGTTTAGGCGTTTAGGGTTCCGGTTTAGGGTTTAGGGTTCAGGGGTTTAGGGTTCCGGTTTAGGGTTTAGCGTTTAGGGGTTTAGGGTTCCAGGTTGTTTGCTCAAGTGTCAATCTTTGAGCCCTCACCCGAGATCCTACAGATCTTACACCATGCTCCACATGTTGCAGTGAAGTGGGACTTCGAGACTAGACCTTGCAGTGCTTTGCCTTGGGTTCAGGATTTAGGATGAGGGTTTGAAGTTTTGTTTGGTATTTCAGAGTTTGGGCGACAGGCTTCTGCATCTGAGCTGAGCCTCTGCTGCAAGGAGCGGAAGGCGCAAAATGCCTCATGTGCACTTCTCCAATCATCGCTTGTTGGACCCCCAACTTTCAGACACAGCTGATGGTATCTTCGGCATCTGGACCACTCGGAACCTACAGTAAACCCCCGTAGAGTTGGCAACCGGATTAGGGCCACATAGTGCCGGGATTCCCTATACATTACTCTGAAGGATTGAGGCTATTGGGTTTCCGACTTTTGGGCTTCTACTGTGACACTATAGCATGTCCTGTCCTCGAGATCTCGATTTCAAGACCCAGGGCTCCGGAAAGGTTAGTAACAGCATCCCTTCATACAGCAGAAGCCAGAAAGTTGGAACATCATTAGCCTCATGCATTTAGAGTAAAGTATGGGGAATCCCAGTATGAATCATCCTAAATCCATGTTCCAACTTTCTGGGGTTCACTGTAGTCCTGAACATGAATTCCATATAAGTGAATCTACTCCCGCAGTCGTGTTCTGATGTAGCAGCGTTTAGGATTTGGGGTTAGGGCTTGGGGTTTAGGGTTTAGGATTTCGGCTTTAGGATTTAGGGTTTAGGATTTAGGGTTTAGGACTTAGGGCTTAGGGTTTAGGGTTAAGGCCCCCCGCGTTCAGTGCAGGTGAGGGTCTCGCCAAGCTGCTCGCACCAGAGCTGGCTTCGCTTCGCAGCAGCCGGCTCTGGTGACTTCGGAAAAAAAGCTCCGAGTGCCAGATGTTTGCGTTTGAGATATACTAGACGGGCCTTACTAATTGCCTATACTATTTTGGCGTTCCTGATTATAGCTATAGTATCACGGACCCCAAAACCCTATTGAAATTCTTCATTAAGACCCCTAAAACACGGGGGTTTCGACTGGGTGGAGTGTGTAGGTTAAATGCTTGGGATTCCGACTGGGGATTTGCAAGTCGATGTACGTTTCCTTAGGGGTACTTAGAAATAAGTAGTTTTTAACTTTTGGTTATTATAATCCCTAAGAGACAGCTAAAATGATGATTTTTGCTAGGGTTCTAAGTTCAGTATAGTTTCCTCATCTAAAGGATGGCGCGGTCCGTTGCAACTGTCGTGTTGAATAAAGCCTGAATACTTTATTACTCTCACGAATCATGTTTGTGTTTCCATTAAAAAGGTTGAATACGCATATTGATTTTCATTCTGGTTCTAAGGGGGGCTAAGACTAGCGTTCTGATGATCAGGCCCCTGGATTACCTCGGCTCGGAGCGGCCTTCAAAGAACCTACCAGTGCCATGCTGCTTATGCTGAGGCTCTTGCTCGGGACGATACCGCCAATGTGCAACCTCCAGTATAAATAGAGGTCTGAATGATAAATACTGGCATTCCCCTGGAGCTTCACTATGTTTTACGAGAGCCTACCGCAAAACCCCTGCTCCAATCATTAAGGACCCTCATCCCCATCTTGAGTCCCTGAAGCGCATGGTGTAAGTTCAGAAACGCACGCCTGCACCGAACTTCAATACAGCTTTAAAGTCCTGCGAAGACCGCTGCCACATCAAGCCGTAATTTCCACCACACATCCGATATCTAAAACCTAGCCCTAGGGCTCCAGGTACCTTAAATAGCAGGTTGCTGCGTTACATATCATACGGTTAGAAACCTGCTGTTTAGGTATCCGGAGCCTCCAGGGCAATGCTAGAACATCCGAAGACCTCTTCAGCCGCAGGAAGGCGCGTAAACCCTAAACCCTAAACTCAAGATACCTAAGCCCCAACACCCCTAAACCCGCACACCCTAATCCTAAGACCTCTTGTGCCGCAGGAAGGCTTAAAGGCCATTCTGGGGGAGAAGTTCTGCTGGAAGACCATCGGCTCGAGCCTGAGAGAGCGGTCCTCTAGGCGTTTGAGGTTCGGGCTTACGGACTTTAAGAATGGAAGTAGCCCAGACCATCCAAAATCACTTAATTAAGGAATATACCTTAAGTCATATTCGGGATCCTACACATTTAGGGTATATTCCTTAGTTAAGGGATTTTGGAAGGTCTGGGAGGGTATAGTAAGGAACGCCCAAAAAAGTACAGGTAATGATTATAGCTTAAGGTTTGGGTTTAGGGGCTTAGGGTTGATTTACCGGGTTTAGGGGCTTAGGATTTAGGGTTTACCGGGCTCCGGGTTAACGTATGGTTTAAGGTTTAAGGCTTTGGGGCTTAGGCTGTGCAGGATTTAGGGTTTATAGGGTTTGAGGTTCAGATTCTGCAGGATTTGGGGCTGCGAGGGTTTAGTGTCTAATGTTTTCAGATTTATAGCTCAGCGATTTTAGGGTTAGGGTAGTAGGGTTTGGGGTTGAGACGGGTGGGTGCTGAGGGTTTGGGTTTAGTGTTTATAATTGTGCCAGAGGGTTTAGAGTTTGGGTTTCAAGGTATTTAGGGTCATGCGTGGAAGTTCGGATTTAGGATTTATATAGGAGGAGCAGGGTTGGGGGTTCAGGGGTTCATGGTTTACGGGTCAGGGTTTCATAGTTGAGGGTTGAGGCTGGCGGGTAAGGAGTTGCTTCAGCCCATGTATGGTTTCTTGAGTATGTCACAGTTGCGCAAAAGATTCTCGCGCATGTGGATGGTATGGAGACGCGCTGGAGTGACGTGGTGTGGTTTCGGTGTAACGCCGTCTGTTGGTGACAGATGAGGTTGCTTGCAATCTCCTCCTTGCGATGTAGCTGAGGCTAGGCTGGGCACGTGACTAGTGGAGAAATTTGATGCGAAGGATCCCTCTGGGCAGTGACTATGGGGGTCGGACTAGAGTATGTCTTCCAAATGCCCTCTTAAACACCCTGCGAAAGTTTGTCCATACCAGAATGTACCAATAACCCGATAAAAGGGCCCATCTTTGGGGGGCCAACACCTCTGAGGCAAGAACCTTCGCGTCAAGGATGGCTTTACCAAGGCACGGACGCTGTTGCTAAGAGAGGGCTTCGGTGTCGGATGTCTCAGTCTTCTTCGGCGTTAGGATTGAGGTTCCAAGGCTTCGAGATTCCTCGCCCTTGAATCTCCCAACCGACCGCAGCGAGTCAAAAGCAGAAGGATCCAAGCAGCCCTACAACCCTGCAGCTTAACACAAAGCCGACTTCACCCACTCTGTCTCGTTCCTCCTCAAGCTGTCTTAGTCTTGCCTGCATTGGTGGAAGGGCAAGCACGGATAGAGACCACAAGGTAAGATGCGGTTGAGAGGTTTGGGTGCCAAGGTTGAGTGACCACATTTTGAAAGAGGCACCTCGAAGCGAGAAGAAAACCTCAATGCAACATGTTTCGGACGAACATGAGACCATAATAATACCAAAATTAGTCCCTACTCTTTGCAAGCGCAGAGCCCTTAGCCTTCAATCCCGAAGGTCTAAATTCCAGCTTACAGTCCTGTCTGCTACACAAGCTCTACAACCCTAACCCCCGCAATCGCCCCGTGCACACCAAGCACGAAAGCCTCAGCCCCGAAAACCCGTGTCCTAGACACTAGCCCCGAACCTCAATCTCCTAACCTCCAAATTC
>CAJNDT010005101.1:264471-302170 GCA_905221615.1 Symbiodinium sp. CCMP2592
TTGGGACTCTGATATAGACCCTTTGAACGAAAGTTCGTCCCCCGAAACCTTAGCAGCTTCCAGGATCAGTCACGAGCTCTGCTCCGCACATTGGCCGCCCACGCCTTGCCGGAGTGCGTCTTTTGCGAGCTTCGGGTGTCGGGGTGTTTGATTTTGATGCCACAGGGCTTATGCATTGGTTCAATGCAAAGGTTGACGATGTAGCGTTTGGGGCTCAACATTTGCAGCAAATGAAGCTCTTGAGAGAATGGGGCGTGGGGTCTGCATTTGAAGAGTTTATCCCCCTAAGACTCAGACTCATGTTGTATTATGAGGCTTTTGGGCCCAAAGACGAAACTACATAAGGCTTTTGGGCTATGTTGAGTTTTAGGGTAAGGGTTTGGTGTTGAGATTTGTGGCTGGATTGATCTGGGGGCTTCAAAGCTTTGGCACCCCGTTGTTCAGGCTGTGTGCGGTATGGGTCGTCTCCGAGCATTCATCAGTCGTGGTTCCTTTTTTGGTTCACTTTGTTTCCGTGTTTAAGGATCCAGTCCGTGAAGAAGTGAACCGCCTTGGAGTGTCGATGTAAACACCAAACACAACAGCCCTCATACTTGTGATCTTTGCAAGGCCGTCTTCGGAGGGGTGGAATTTAGCGTGACGCACCAAAGACTTTGCCGTGCTAGTCTCACCGCAGATCGTACCTGGCCTAGCCTAAACTCCAAATGCCCACTTTATGGGTCTAAACCCTAAACTCTTTGGACTTTAAACCCTAAGCAGTTTCTTCAAAACTTCAGCTTTCGGTGCACTGTACAAGTGAAGTACAGGCCGCAGCATTGGGTGAGGATGCAGGTCTTTAAGGCCGAATGATTCCCAATGATACCAACACCAACCTCCATTCTGCATTTCAAATCATATGGTCAGTACCCTATTTAGGGAACTGGAGCCCGAGGATGCGATTCGCCCATTCCTTCGAGCATGAAAGTGTGTACCGCAGCCTGCGCAGCCCTACATTGCGGTTATGGCGAAAGCTCAGCCAACCAGCTCCCAAACTCTAAACTTAGGGGTGCTTAGAAATAGTTTTAATTTTTTGGTATTATAATCCCTAAGAAACAGATCAAACTATACAATTTGCTAGGGGTTCTAAGTTCAGTATAGTAAACCCTACAGATCCTGAATACACCCTAAACAGCTTATCAACCCTGAAAAACCCTGCCTGCAAACTATGAACGCAAGAAGCCCTACAAACCCGAGATAATCGCACACACCCCTGTCAGCTATCAACCCTACAGGCCCTACGTGCCGTAGACCGCTGCATCTGCTTGTATAGGAAGTGGTGTGAGCGTGCCCCCTGTGACGCAGTGGTTTCTAGAGGCCCCGGTAAAGCTCAAACGCTGCGAGGACCCGTCACCGGTGGGACGACCGTTGGGTGTGTTTGAGCTTCTCGGATCTATTGGTTCGGGCACCGAAACACATGAACAATGCTATGGCTATTGCAATGCTACGAGTCTCATTGAAGTCAAGTTGTCATGAAACATCACGAAACATAAATCCAAAACTTTTTATTAGAAGAGTAACTAGCCATGACAGTTATGATACTAGCTGAAGGAGAATACATAAATAGTCAGCGAGCGTCCGTTTCATATCTTGTAGTAAACGAGGAATGCACACCGATGCATGCAGCCAGCACGGAAGGGGGGCTATGTCTTTCCACTTCGGGCTGGCTGCTACTTGCCCAAAGGGTCCAAGTGCCCAGTAATCATCAATATGATCATATACTTGCCTACATATACGTACACACATACATGCATACATATCTACAAACGTACCTACCTACCTACCTACCTACATACATACATACACACACACACACACGCACACATAAACACTCCACAGCATACTGGGCTACTCCTGTAGCCACCCTCTTAGATCAGGGCCTTTGGCCACTCAGGGTTAGCATTGGAGGCCCACTGCCCCAACCCGACCTCCGACCACCGAGGTTCCTGTCGCGACTGGACATCTGCTTCCGGCAGCAGGCATACTGCGGAAAATTCAGACCTTCGAGAAGAAAGGGTCTAAGCATCAGCTGAAAGGCCACGTTCTCTAACAAATTGGTTCAAGAAGCCAGGGTTCAAGCATCTACATTACATAGTCGATTCGCAGATACGTTTTTGCACATTGGCACTTCCAGTCAACAGGCCACCTTTTTTCGACCCTGCAAAATGTCATCCTTACCCCCAATTAATTTACCCTGAACCCTGAACGTTGGCAGTGTCTCCGAGAAAGGGATCCCGGTTTAAAAGCTGGTGCCCGGGGCATGCGACAGTGCCAACGCCGTTGGGGAGGGGAGGGAGGAAACCTAGCTCATTCGATGGAGTGCTCATAGACATTTTTTGCCCACCTGGGAAGCTGACAATCAACATCACGGGTTGTGATTTGTAACAAGGGTTACTGTCAAGAACTCCCTGCTCACAGTTGTTCCTTTGCCTTAAGAATCAAAGAGACCAGCCTCAAACCTTCGACCCTCCCCCTCCTCAGAAAGAACGGGAATCCTAAAGAATAAGATGAGCTAAGGCTCTTTGGTTCTGGGCTCTGCTCAGTCCGCTAGCGAGCATACCGTGGGTCGGGTCATATGGGGGTCCGACTTTCGAACAATCTTAGTAGCGCTGAGTAGGTAGCCTTTAACCGTTTGAGGTTTGTATGATTGAAAAGGTGCACCCTGTTGGGGCTAAGCTATTCAGCCCTGAAGCAATACCACACCAATTCAAATTGCTAAGGCCCCTATAGGACGCTCCGGATCGACATGGACCCCGAACCCTGAATTCTGACTTTCTCCTCAGCATGTGGCTTCTCACAACCCGTCTATTGTAGTTCTGTTTGTTGGGTAGCCAGTTTTAGGATCTTCACCACAATCTTGGTTAACCAAGATGGGGAGTTTCCGAAAAGGGTACGGGGGTACCTTATTCGGGGGTCCTTATAATGAGGACCCCCCTATTTCCGCAAACCCCCCCAAAAGCAATTACAATGCGGATTCTAGGAGAACTCCCCCAAACCTGGATCCCATGGTTGATGATATAAACCCAGCATTGCCCATCGTCAGGAATATAAAATACTTCCTTTAGTGTAGGGTAATTAAGGTAATGCAGGATTTTCATCATCATCAAGGGTAGAACCCCTAAACCCTAATAGATCCCTTTAACGGTACCCTTGTGGATTCCTGTGTACGGTACCCCTATAGATCCCTTTAAAGGAACCCTTGTAGATTCCTTTAAAGGAACCCTTAAAGGGAACTCCAGAAAGTTGGAATATGGTTTCAGGGTAGGATACCTTAGAATTTACCATCAAGGGTTTAGGATAATCATATTCCAACTTTCTGGCTTTTACTGTATAATTATCATCAGCCGTACCCTTATGGATTCCTTTGTAGACCCCTAAAAAGGAACCCTTGTAGATTCCTTTAAAGGAACCCTTGCCCTTGTCGATTCCTTTAAAGGAACCCTTATAATTATCATCAGCCGCAGCTCCTGGAGGCCAGCCTCAGTGCCAGTGGTGGCGAGACGCGCCTTGAAAAGGCCCAGCTGGGATTAGGGTTTCGGGTCTACTTGGAGGATCATGGGACTTAGTAAGGGTTCTTAAAGGGCTCCTTAAAGGGATCTATAGGGATCCTTAAAGGGATCTATAGGGATTAGGGTCTGGAAGACGGTTGAGGGTGTACGATAAGATGTGCGCGGAATTTTGAAACTAGAGGGTTTAGTTTAGAGTTTAGGGTTGAGGGTTTACGGTAGGAGGTGGGCGGAATGTAGGGTTTAGTTTAAGGTTCAGGGTTCAGGTTTTGATTTATGGTGTTTACGATAAGGTGTGGGCGGAATTAGTTTAGTTTGGGGTTTAAGGTTGACTTTGACGGTTTTGACTTAGGGTTTAGTGCAAGGTTCAGGGATGAAGGTTTTGATTTCGGATAAGATGTGAGCGGAATTTCGGGTTCAGTTTAGGGTTCAGGGTTGAGGGTTATGCTTTGGGGCTTAGTGGAAGGTTTAGGGATCAGAGTTGTGATTTTCAGGCCTTGTCTCTGGATGGGGCTGAAGACTTCTCACACTCGGTTCTACTGCTTTCAGACTGCAGGGGTTGGCCTGAAAAGCCTGTTGCTCTTCCACTACAGGAGTCTCACTACTTAGAGGATCATAGGACTTAGTAAGCAAGGTCATAAGTAGGCTGTCATTAGGATAACCCCACTTAGGGGACTTATAACAAGGTCCAATATATGGGGACGTCCGAAAATAGGGGACGCTGATATAGTACCCTAAATAGTAGGATCCTGACTATAAGGACCCCAAAATAAGGTACCCCTATTTTCGGAGACTCCTACAAGAGTCTCAATAATAGATCAGCAGCAACCTCAAGCGCCAAAACATTCGCGGGGCTACGTTGGGCCTGGGCTGAAATCGAGCCCTGCACTCTCAAACCCTACAGATCAAGGCTTCGAGAGTTCGTGTAGGTAGCTATAAGATATGGCTCAGAACGATGAACCTACATCCCCAAGCCCTAAACCAAAAGCCCTTATAAACCTTCAATCCCAATCTCTTCCCTATGAGATTTCCGTCATCCCCCCGGTTGCTGGGCAGGTTCGAGGGATCGGGATGTTAGGTCACATACGGTTCTTGGACTTAGGGCTTTGGTGATTTATGGCTGAACAGGGTCGTGCGAACCGGAGACTACGTTTGTGTACCTTGGACCGCCCCGCAGCCAAAAAAACAAGTTTAGGGTTTATAGGGTCAATGCAACACGAACCCACCCCAACAAACTGGCCAAAGCTTCAATAATCCACTGGTAAGATGCACGAAGCTGTAGCCTGAAAAGAACTGAGATCCGACAGGAACATGCAAGCCACTACGCACAAGCCTCATGGGTTAAATCCTAAAGTTCAAGAGCAAACCGCACAGCATAAACCCTAAGGCCTTCAAATCCTAAGGCCGGAAAATGCCTAATTACCCTAAGCCCTAAACCCTGCACCTAAACCTTAAGCCCTTATCAATCGTAAACCCCTATAAACCCCAAACCCTAAACCGTAAACCTATAGGCCCGAACACCCAAGGCCTCCCCCTGGGCACGGACGGTCCTTGTGCGCTTGGGCCGGCTCCTGTGGATGGAGGACCTAAGCCAAGAATCAGCTAACACCGATGGCGCGTTCAGGATTGGTGGTTTCAACCTAACCATGATCAGCAAAAGCCGAGGGCTTGTTCAGGATTGGGGCTTTGCCGGTTTTGGTTCGGGCTTCGTTTTGTTTTTTTGGTCTGGGTGGGTTCAAGTAGGCTTTAGTTCTGGGTTCAGGGTTGAATTGGTCATTCAGGGGTTTGAGATCTTCTAGCTGTAATATAGGGGCCTTAATGATTGCCTGCACTATATTTTTGTTTTGAGGGGGGGTGCCTATTTTGTTATAGTAAAATCTGCCCCAAAACCCTAATCTAATTATTTTTAAACTAAGCCACCTATAATAAACCAAAAGTTCAGCAAACACCAATTAAAACCTTCTTCACAGCGAACACCGAGGGCTTGTTTGGGTTTTGGGGGTTTTAGTGCCCACTTGTTCGGGTTCGGCGGACGGTCCGAGATTTGCGGAGTGACGAAACAAGAAGCTTCCTGGTGAGACAGTGTATAGCTTAGGGTTTAGGGTGCAGGGGTTAGGGTGAATAGGGGTTTTGGGCTTGATGTCCAGCCAGTTCTTGCCAAAGCCCTGGGGGTCCCAGCGGTCTTGCAAGAGGACGCCGAAGGCTCACCGAAGGCCGGGGGAAGGGGGCCCAAAAAGGGCTCCATTGCAGCTCCTTCTTGTGGTTTTAATTTAAGGATCCTATAAGGTAATCCCAAAAAGGAGCTACCACGGAGCCTATGTATGGGGAAAACCCTTTCAACCCAAACCCTCAACCTCAAAACTTGAACCCTCAACCCCTAAACCCTTGTACCCCTCAAACCCTTGAACTCCTCAGCCCCTAAAACCTGGAACCCTTAAACCCCACCGCAAACCATAATCTTCGAAAAGCTGTGGAGATTTTTGAGGGGCAAACGGGGCCTTCGAAGTCTAGGGTTCTTCGGGTTTGTTTTGCACAGTAATATAGACGCCAGAATGCGTTGTAGTACTACGATATACAATAGAAATACAAACAAACCCTATTCTGAGTTTATGAGGCCACACTGCTGACCTTTTCGCCTTACTGATGTACTTTTCAAGTCCAGGCTAGTTGAATCCACCGTAGCCTTGCCCGGACTCGGAAAGGCGCTTGCCGACCTTATTGTTTCGGGCCCATGGGGTTCTTAGCGCTGATGGCTCATGTCGTCTCGTGTTCGTAGCCACGGCAGGGTTTAGGACTTTTCCGTCCAACTATCGGCCACTGAATAATAGAGGGGCCTTAATAGTTGGAATAGGGTTTTGGGACCCACTATACTAGAATCAAATCAGGAACCCCCTCCCCCCCCCAAAAAAAAATAGTGTAGGTAAGTATTTATAGAGCCCTATATTACCCGAAGCAACCCCTACAAACTGATCACTGCAGCCAGAAGCCTGCATCCTACTTGGACCAGACCTGAGCCCAGTAGATCCCGCAGGCTGGTGATGCTGTCCAGGGCTGATGATGTTAACCATGAGAGTGGAGCAGACTTATGATGATGACGATCATGCGCTTGAGAAAATTCCGGGCAGTGAGAGACTGCAAGAGTAAGAGCTGCAGTTGGAACTCTGCGTGGCAGCTTCGGCATCAGAATGCCAAGCCTTCCCAAGCATGACGGGATCTCGCCGCTGTGCGTTGTCCTGTCTGCAACGAGAAGATTCCAGTCGTGTTCGGCAAGCAGGTCATGATGGGCGTTATGTGCATCTGTGAGATCGATGTCCATATAGACATGAAGCGCTTGAAACGCGAATGTCACGAGATGAATGCCATAACCTTCCATAGCGCTAGTGAGAGTTTTGGAACACTTTGGTTGAAATGGGAGTGGAACGCCAGCTTTGGGACGGAAGGTCAAGTAGTCGTGCCTAATTAAATAATTAGCGTGCGTGACATAAGGGTAACCTGCATGATCATAGCAAAATCGCCAAAGTAGACTGTCTGAGTTCCCTACAAGAGCTTTGTACTCTAGCTGGGTGCGCGTCGTAAAGCCCAAGCACGAATAACACTGAACCTCGAAACCCTCAACCCCAAGCCCTAAATCCCAATCCCGAATCCGCAACCCCAAACGGTAAATCCTAAACCCGGCCCTTAAATGCCCAACCTTAAACCTGCAATCCTCCTAAACCTGAAAAACGCCCGCAACCCAGTAATCAAGGGGCCTTAGTAATTACCTATGCTATTTCGAGGGCTCCTTAAAGCTGATTATTAACTATAGTATAACGGGCCCCTACACCCTACTCTAATTATTAAGGCCCCTATAATATGGAAATCTTATAGTAGCCCTGAAAGGAAGCCTGTTCTAACGATTGAGGCCCCTTTTATAGTATCCTTATCGATCCCTTATAGTAGCCCTTATGTAGAGCCCTTTGAAAGGAACCCTGTTCTAATTATTAAGGCCCCTTTCTTAGCCTTACTCTGTCGGAGGCCGGATCGACGCGGATGCTTGAAGTTTTCCGCAACTTCGACCAGGCAAGAGCCTGGAAAAGTCTAAATTGGAAGCCATCAAGTTCGAACAATAGTATCCGCATGCCCGTAAGGTAAAGTACAGGGAACCCTGGCATGAATCATCCTACATCCATGTTCCAACTTCCGGGTGTCCACTCTCAAGCTTTCTAAAGGTTCATAATACGGGCGTTACTATACAAGTTAGTATATAGGGCTGCTTTCGGGTCTTTCTGCAAGTCTCACCTTCAGATATTGCACCATGGCCCGGCTACACAAATAGAACTTCTTAAGATCCGAAGACGCCCGAACAAGAAACTACATCAAGACTGCTGTCCGTCAGACAACTGAGACTGAAAATGTACCTACATCGAACGTCCCGCAATACACTAATGAAGTAGAAGTACATGGAGGTGTCTGACCATGTTTGCATTGTTGGCACTTTTAGGGGTTCAAATCCTGACGCACGAGCAACATAGCAATGTAGTAAACCACAGAAAGTTGGAAACCGGATTAAGGACAATTTTTTGCTGGGATTCCATTTACATTACGAGGATTGATCCAACTCTTGCTTTTCCACTGTAGGTGCCCGAAGCCCCAAATGTCGGGTGTGCCGTGTTTCCAGGACGGTGATGGGCTCCTCCAGCGCCGCGAGTTTTCCAAGGTGGGCAGGACACTGCTGTTTCCCAGACCTTCCAAAATCCCTTAATTAAGGAATATACCCTAAATTATAGTAGGATCCCTATTATTATTTAAGGTATATTCCTTAATTAAGTGATTTTGGAAGGTCTGGGTGTTACAGGGCTTTACAAGATTAACTATACAGGCTACTACAGTGGAATCAACAAGGATCTTGTACAAGGGTCGCTATGAGACACGACTTTCTGCGGCAACCGAAACTTTAGGCAGCAGTGAGTAACCTACGGCGGACCTACGGTTCAATGTACCTGTATGGTATAAACACTGGAGCCTTGAAGGTGGGCTCGAAAATAGGGGTAGTTGTCAAAATTAAGGTCCCTTTTTGGTTAATTACCCTAAATATTAGGTGCCGTACTATATTAAGGACCCAAAAGGGACCCTAATTTTGACAACCACCCATAGGTACGCAAAGGCCAAAATGAAGACAATGCCCAATTGAACAGAAAATCCGAGGGTAGAAGGAGGGACCCTCAATAAGGACCCCTAGGCATATCCCTTAATGTAGGTATTGTATACCCAATATATAGCCCATTGTAGGGTAGGGGTCCCCATTAAGGGTCCCTCCAAAATCTCCGGCGATCCAGGCTGTGAAGCAGCTGATCGAGGATTTTCGGGAGGACGAGAGGGCTTTGGGCTTGGGAAGGGTTTAGGGGTTTAGGGTTTAGGGGCTTAGGTTTTAGGGGTTTACATAGGGTTTAGGGGTTTAGGGTGTAGGGTGGGGTTGGGTACGGCCCCCACTCAGTAACAGTTGGATAATGTTCATAATCGAGATATAAGGACCTTAATAGTAGCCCTATTATAGACTGTTACTGTATGGGGGCCGTACCCAAGCTTTAGGCTTGAGGGTGGAGGGTTTGGGGTTTAGGAGGATGAGGCTTTGCGTGCTACACTCATGGGCCTGTTTTCTGAGAGTAGTACACGATAGTATACCTCCTTGCGCGATCAGTGTGTGTGTGTGTGTATACATATATATATATATATATATATATATATACGTATGTATATGTATATGTATACTGTAGAAAATGATAAGACAAACAAACATGTATATATACATATATATATATACATATGTATACATACAGATATTTTTAGTTGGAGAAACTGTTGGAAAGTGGCACTTGTTGCTCCAGGTTCAACCTCTACAACTGTTTCCTTCTTACAAACAATTAAACAGAGACCATGCTGCTCCATTAGCAGAGTCGAAGATCGAGGCCGCGGCAAGCATGCATCTATAAGTGCTCACCACCGTGAACCAACCAACCTTATCAAGGCCGCTTCGAGCACCAACCAAGATAAAAACATAGGCCCTGCAGCCCAAACCCTGTTTTTTTCACCCTAAACCCTAAACCCAAGAACCCTAAACACCCAAGCCCATCTGCCCTGGCATTTCACGAACCAGAGGAGCTTCCCGAGATGATTCGCGTGGTCACCTCAGCTGTTGGCGGCGAGAGACAGAAAGTGGGAACACTCTCGCGGGTTTCTGTATGGGTTTACATTTCATGGCTTTGGGAATATGTGGTGTTACAGGGTTCAGATGTATTTGGCCATCTGCGCTTGGATCCGCTGTGCCAACCTTCCCGGCGTCATGTGGTACTTGGAGCATGAGGCGCCTGCATATTGCTAGCTGCTAGTATTATTCCTATGATTTTTGATTATTGGTACTACCATTGATGTTATTGTTACTATTGATACCACTTTTTCGTTGTTGCTATAAGAACTATGATTGTGTTTATTGCTATTGATACCTTATTCGTACTATCATTAGTATTATACCATGATTACTACGGCTGAGAGCATGGCAGATCTGCTTTCAGCGATGACGGGCGGTGCGGCCAGCAGCCGCCCGATGCTGGCGTCACCAAAGAGCAGTTGGTCGGACATGGGCATCATGCACTCCGTTCCTCCCAGCCCTGTTGCCAAGACGAGCCTGGGCAAGCGATCTCTGCTGGCGCCGCCGCCGCCGAAGGCTGCGAAGGCTGGCAGTACCACGACAGTCGCATCTGCGAGTGGAAAATCCGCGAAGAAGGAATCCGCGAAGAAGGCTGCAAAGCCGGGCGGCCCATGCTTGGACTTAGTGTGCGGTAAAACCTGCCCTCAAGACCAGCGTCGTTGACATGGGAACTCTATCTCTGGCTCGCAGGTCATAGGGGGTTTAGGGTTCTTGGGTTCGAGGTCCATAGTTGATTGCTCAGCCTATCATGTTGAAGTATATCCTGCGCTTGATCATATAGATCCTGCATTACCCATAATAAGAATATAGCATAATTCCCATAGTTTAGGGGTCCTGAAGGTAATGCAGGATTTATATCAACCGTAGTTACACATCGACGTTCGGTGCTCTTCTTGGAAGGTGGGTACAGTGGCCTCCTGGACCTAAACCCATTTTTAGGGTTTTTGGAGTTTTGGGGTTGAGGGTTAAGGGTTCAAGCTGGTATAGCTGCTTTGAGGTTTAGGTTTAGAAAAGTTTGGGAAACCCTTGTGAAGGGATTCCGTCTTCACTTCAATATTGTCAGCCTTGACCGTCGGATCCCTGTTATATCGTTATTGAGGTCAGAGATTTCTGTGTGAATCCGGGGTCCGCATGGAGAAGCCTGAACTTTTCAAGTCCTAGTCCTTGGGGCTCCTTATTGTATCCTACTACAGCAAACCCAGAAACCTGTTCTGATGATCTCGGTATCTGCAACATACTTCAAGTCTGGCTGTTCGAGTTCAAACTAAAAAGGGTTCACAGTCGAGCTGCAAGTCTTCGGTGTGTCGCGTTGCAACGTATGCCTCTGTCCAATTGGAACCTAATCCTTTAAACCCTGAGCCTAAACCCTAAACCCTAACTTTAAAACCCAAGCGCTAACCTAAAGCTCCGGCCCGTGGCGCCCCAAGCAAACCTAGACCGAGCACGCCACGGACGAGAAGATTGCCGAGCGCGTGCACCCAGAACCGCCGCACTTTCCTTTAAAAGGTCGCATCAAGGGCACTATCAGGTCAAGCACAAGGCCTTAAATTAAGGTCGCAGGAGAGCTATCCTTGCAGCCTATATCGAAATCGGTTGTGGGGCTGCCTGTCTTTTTCAAAGACAAGAGCACTGAGGCACTAAGGCCGTAGGGCCACCCATGTTTGCCATTATTTTTCTATAGCGATGGGGGGCTTAATTACTATGTCCGGTGCCGGAGGTAGTGGAAGAGTTGAAGATTCGACAACTAGGATGCCCAGTAGTACCCTTATTCCCTTTTTGTAGTCCTAGGTTCCTTATAAAGTTACCCAATACCAAAAAAGAGAGACCTTTTTATTCTTAGGTTTACTGGGTATCCTAGACAAACAACTGGGAATTGGAGGATAAAGACTTCGGCTTCGGGGCCCGACAGAGGCAGCTTGCGGCTGTGTGCGTCGTGTTCGAAAGCTTCGGTGGTTTTGGAGAAAGTCCGTCCCCCGTTGCTAGATGAGAGGTACAAAGAAAGAGCTCTGAATAGTTTGGATGGTATACCATTATAAGCCCTCCAAATCATTGCATAGTCTACACCCTCTTGTAACTATTATGGCCTCGGCTCGTTTTCCTATCCAAGGCTTTCAATCAACGCTCCGCCCTGAATCGAAGAGGGTCTTGAAGCCAAAGGGTCCTGGGTATTGCTATGGGGGATTACTTTCCCAAATCATAATAGTAAGTCCTGTATAATAGACACCCTACATTCTACTCGGCAGGTCCTTGGACCCTTGAGAGGAGAAGGATATCCATTGAAACCCTGCCTCGTTGTTGTTTGCACGTTTCGGTTGTTTCGGTTCGGTGCTGCGGCAGCTTGTCCTGGATAACGTATTTTGTAGTGAAGTTCCCGGGAAAGATAATTGGGTAATCAGAAAAGGAACTGATGTGGAAGCCCGAAGACGATAGTATAATTACTACTACAGAACCTATTCTACTTACTACTGACCCATAGTAGTTCCTTTTGGGGATTACCTTATAGGGTTCTTCATATGAACCCCAAAAAGGAACTACTATGGGGTAGTCTGATGCTGCAGGCTAGTGGACCTCGTGGACATCTCCGGGGACGGTCTCGTGAACTACCTGGAGTGCCGGTGGCTGCAAATCCCCAGTTCAGGTTTAGGGTTTCTTTGTCATAGTTGGATAACATTTTTCATTTTTATGGGTACTTAAACCCAACAAAGAATAAACATGTAGATTTTTAATCCTATCCCAACCATGATCTAGGTTTGGGGTTTAGAGGTTAATGGCGTAGGGTTTTGATTTTTAGGTTTCAGAGTTTAATCGGGTTCAGGGGTAAGGGGGTGTCGGTTTGGGGTTAGAAACTCAGTTACTTGTACAGTGGATGACGGTACCATTATGGCTATCAATGTACAGCAACTTTTTATGAGAGACAACCGGTCTCTTGGGGAATGGTTTAGTGTTTCGGCTAAGGCGAGATTGAACCGTACGTGATCAAATTCTCGAAACAGGTTGGAGGAAGCCTGAAAGAACTATGCTTGGGTTTAAGCCGCATAGAGCTTATGAGGCGTTCTTCTGGTGGATGTCCACCTCATGTTTAGCTCATGCTGGCTGCGGCTGGATGATGCGCAGTTCTCAATGCACATGATGACAGCAATTTGCTGTTCGTCATGAGGTGGCATTAGTGATTAAAGAGGTGGTCCCGCCCATACGACACAAGAAGAGTAACAATAAGAATAGGAATAGAACTCGCAACAACATGAATACCACAAGTATTCATACGAACAATCGTAGCAACAACTACCCACCCCCGCTCACGGACCTTTGAGGTTCTTTAGGGCGGATGGAAGATCTTATGAGCCACTGCAGCGTAGCATTCAGACTTCATTGCGGTACTTCGGGCGAACCCTGGGATCCCGTCCCCCAAACCCAGAAACTCCAAACCGGTTTAGGGTTCTCCGGGGTACTCAGACATGTCTTTTAAACTTTTGTTATGCAAATCCCTAAGAAACAGCTAAAGATACACTGGGCTGTGCTTTCGGAGTGTTTTTAATTTCTGTGGTTTTGCTGGGTCTTGGTATACAACGATTGATTGTATGGTTTGTAGTGTCAAACAACCATAAGTTTGTAGTGTCAAACAACCATAAGCCACGTTAGCTCAAGCTGCCACTCGAAACGAATTGTCAGTGGTAATTTACCACTGACAATTCGCTTCGAGTGTCAGCAAGCTTCTCATGTGAACATCGCCCTCACCGTGGATCACCTCGAGTGTCAGCGTGGAGCCCTAGAGTGCAGAGTCATGCTGGTGTTTGCGGCAAGACCCATTCGCCGCTGCGGCAAGACCCATTCGCCGCTAGCAGGGTCAGGGTCTGAGGGTAGCATCTAAGAGAGAGTCATGCGGCATGGACCATTCGCCGCCGAGAGCTAGGATGAGAGTCATGTTCTTATCGTCTGCTAGAGTCAGATGCCATAGGTAGGTCGGCAGAGTGTCATAGCAGTGACTTGCAAGAGCAGTTTGTCAGTGTCAGGTACCACATTGCATCACCGAGGCCAGACCTTCCAGTGTCAAGCGATGGCAGGACACTGAGCGATTGCAGTCAGGGTCATCGCCTGAGAGCGCAGATGCATCCGGAGTGCAGTGTCATTTTGTGCGGCATGACCCATTCGCCGCTAGCAGTGTCAGGGTTTGAGTGTAGCATCTAATCTAAGAAAGAGTCATGCGGCATGGACCATTCGCCGCCGAGAGCTAGGATGAGAGTCATGTTGTTCAATGATTATTTTCGTCGTCGTCTATTTTAATAATTAAATGACATATTTAGTTTAATATTTAAATTTAATTATAATAAATAAATATTATTCAATAAATGATGCCATAGGTAGGTCGGCAGAGTGTCATAGCAGTGACTTGCAAGAGCAGTTTTTGTCAGTGTCACATATAACAATAATAATTTCAATTTAATATAATAATTAAACACATTGCATCACCGAGGCCCGACCTTCCAGTGTCAAGCGATGGCAGGACACTGGGCGATAGCAGTCGGGGTCATCGCTTCAGAGTGCAGTGTCATTTTGTTGCGGCATGACCCATTCGCCACTAGCAGTGTCAGGGTTTGAGTGTAGCATCTAAGAGAGAGTCATGCGGCATGGACCATTCGCCGCCGAGAGCTAGGATGAGAGTCATGTTCAATCATCATCTAAGCTGCTAGAGTCACATGCCAAGAGTGTCACAGCAGTGACTTGCAAGAGCAGTTTGTGAGTGTCACATGCATCACATTGCATCACTGAGGCCAGACATTCCAGTGTCAAGCGATGGCAGGACACCGAGCGATTGCAGTCAGGGTCAGCGCCTGAGAGCACAGAGGCATCCAGGGTGTAGTGTCATGTTGTTGCGGCATGACCCATTCGCCGCTAGCAGTGTCATGGTCTGAGGGTAGCATCTAAAAGAGTCATGCGGCATGGACCATTCGCCGCCGAGAGCTAGGATGAGAGTCATGTTCTTATCATCTATCTGCTAGAGTCAGATGCCATAGGTAGGTCGGCAGAGTGTCATGGCAGTGACTTGCAAGAGCAGTTTTTGTCAGTGTCACATAATATATCACATTGCATCACCGAGGCCCGACCTTCCAGTGTCAAGCGATGGCAGGACATTGGGCGATTGCAGTCAGGGTCATCGCTTCAGAGTGTAGTGTCATTTGGTTGCGGCATGACCCATTCGCCGCTAGCAGTGTCAGGGTTTGAGTGTAGCATCTAAGAGAGAGTCATGCGGCATGGACCATTCGCTGCCGAGAGCTAGGATGAGAGTCATATTGTTCAATTATCGTCTATTAATCTGCTAGAGTCACGTGCCATAGGTAGGCCGGCAGAGTGTCATAGCAGTGACTTGCAAGAGCAGTTTTGTGAGTGTCACATGTATCACATTGCATCACTGAGGCCAGACCTTCCAGTGTCAAGCGATGGCAGGACACCGAGCGATTGCAGTCAGGGTCAGCGCCTGAGAGCACAGAGGCATCCAGGGTGTAGTGTCATGTTGTTGCGGCATGACCGAATTCGCCGCTAGCAGTGTCATGGTTTGAGGGCAAAATCTAAGAGAGTCATGCGGCATGGACCATTCGCCGCCGAGAGCTAGGATGAGAGTCATGTTCTTATCGTCTATTATTATCTGCTAGAGTCAGATGCCATAGGTAGGTCGGCTGAGTGTCATAGCACTGACTTGCAAGAGTTGTATTATCAGTGTCACATGTATCACATTGCATCACCGAGGCCCGACCTTCCAGTGTCAAGCGATGGCAGGGCACTGGGCGATTGCAGTCAGGGTCATCATCGCTTCAGAGTGCAGTGTCATTTTGTTGCGGCATGACCCATTCGCCGCTAGCAGTGTCAGGGTTTGAGTGTAGCATCTAAGAGAGAGTCATGCGGCATGGACCATTCGCTGCCGAGAGCTAGGATGAGAGTCATATTGTTCAATTAAATTATCGTCTATTAATCTGCTAGAGTCACATGCCATAGGTAGGCCGGCAGAGTGTCATAGCAGTGCCTTGCAAGAGCAGTTTTGTGAGTGTCACATGTATCACATTGCATCACTGAGGCCAGACCTTCCAGTGTCAAGCGATGGCAGGACACCGAGCGATTGCAGTCAGGGTCAGCGCCTGAGAGCACAGAGGCATCCAGGGTGTAGTGTCATGTTGTTGCGGCATGACCCATTCGCCGCTAGCAGTGTCATGGTCTGAGGGTAGCATCTAAAAGAGTCATGCGGCATGGACCATTCGCCGCCGAGAGCTAGGATGAGAGTCATGTTCTTATCATCTATCTGCTAGAGTCAGATGCCATAGGTAGGTCGGCAGAGTGTCATGGCAGTGACTTGCAAGAGCAGTTTTTGTCAGTGTCACATAATATATCACATTGCATCACCGAGGCCCGACCTTCCAGTGTCAAGCGATGGCAGGACATTGGGCGATTGCAGTCAGGGTCATCGCTTCAGAGTGTAGTGTCATTTGGTTGCGGCATGACCCATTCGCCGCTAGCAGTGTCAGGGTTTGAGTGTAGCACCTAAGAGAGAGTCATGCGGCATGGACCATTCGCTGCCGAGAGCTAGGATGAGAGTCATATTGTTCAATTATCGTCTATTAATCTGCTAGAGTCACGTGCCATAGGTAGGCCGGCAGAGTGTCATAGCAGTGACTTGCAAGAGCAGTTTTGTGAGTGTCACATGTATCACATTGCATCACTGAGGCCAGACCTTCCAGTGTCAAGCGATGGCAGGACACCGAGCGATTGCAGTCAGGGTCAGCGCCTGAGAGCACAGAGGCATCCAGGGTGTAGTGTCATGTTGTTGCGGCATGACCGAATTCGCCGCTAGCAGTGTCATGGTTTGAGGGCAAAATCTAAGAGAGTCATGCGGCATGGACCATTCGCCGCCGAGAGCTAGGATGAGAGTCATGTTCTTATCGTCTATTATTATCTGCTAGAGTCAGATGCCATAGGTAGGTCGGCTGAGTGTCATAGCACTGACTTGCAAGAGTTGTATTATCAGTGTCACATGTATCACATTGCATCACCGAGGCCCGACCTTCCAGTGTCAAGCGATGGCAGGGCACTGGGCGATTGCAGTCAGGGTCATCATCGCTTCAGAGTGCAGTGTCATTTTGTTGCGGCATGACCCATTCGCCGCTAGCAGTGTCAGGGTTTGAGTGTAGCATCTAAGAGAGAGTCATGCGGCATGGACCATTCGCTGCCGAGAGCTAGGATGAGAGTCATATTGTTCAATTAAATTATCGTCTATTAATCTGCTAGAGTCACATGCCATAGGTAGGCCGGCAGAGTGTCATAGCAGTGCCTTGCAAGAGCAGTTTTGTGAGTGTCACATGTATCACATTGCATCACTGAGGCCAGACCTTCCAGTGTCAAGCGATGGCAGGACACCGAGCGATTGCAGTCAGGGTCAGCGCCTGAGAGCACAGAGGCATCCAGGGTGTAGTGTCATGTTGTTGCGGCATGACCCATTCGCCGCTAGCAGTGTCATGGTCTGAGGGTAGCATCTAAAAGAGTCATGCGGCATGGACCATTCGCCGCCGAGAGCTAGGATGAGAGTCATGTTCTTATCATCTATCTGCTAGAGTCAGATGCCATAGGTAGGTCGGCAGAGTGTCATGGCAGTGACTTGCAAGAGCAGTTTTTGTCAGTGTCACATAATATATCACATTGCATCACCGAGGCCCGACCTTCCAGTGTCAAGCGATGGCAGGACATTGGGCGATTGCAGTCAGGGTCATCGCTTCAGAGTGTAGTGTCATTTGGTTGCGGCATGACCCATTCGCCGCTAGCAGTGTCAGGGTCTGAGGGTAGCATCTGAGAGTCATGCGGCATGAACCAGAGCTAGGAAGAGAGTCATGTTCTGATTCAAGGTGCTGACTTTAAAAATCTGCTAGAGTCACATGCCATAGGTATGTCGGCAGGGTGTCATAGCAGTGACTTGCAAGAGCAGTTTTTTGCCAGTGTCATGTGTCAGATTGCATCACTGAGGCCAGACCTTCCAGTGTCAGGCGATGGCAGGACGCTGAGCGATTGCAGAGTCAAGGTTGTCGCCTGAGGGTGCAGTGTTACGGTGTTGCGGCATGACAAATTCGCCGTGGCAGTGTCATGGCCAATGGCTTGAGAGTGGTATTTGAGAGTCATGCGGCAAGAACCATACGCTGCCTAAGTAGCAGAGTCAGGAGGGGCAGTGGTCATTGTCATCCATTGCCCAGGGACAGTCAGCGGTAACAGTGGAGTGCAGCAGTGTCACAGCCAGCATGCTTGCGCAAGTGACTGTGGAGTGTCATGGCTGCTGAGTGTCAGATGCATGACGTCTGAGGCCAGACCCCTCCACAGCCAGAGTCACAGGCAGACTGGAGAGCAAGCCGCTGAGAGTCAGCGGCTTGCCCTCCAATCTTCTTGATGGCAGGGCGCTGAGTGCTTCCCACCAGAGTCACTGCAAGTTAAGATGGCCGATGATTGCACATGGCTTGAGTGTCATTGGTTGGCATGGACAGATTGGCTTTGGGCCCAGGGCAGAGTCATTTGACATTGCCATTGAACACGTACACACTCGTTATATACCAAAGCTACAGCAGTGTCATCTTTATCCCTGACCTCCTTGATCATCGTAGCCTCACCAGTGTCACAGCCATGGTGAATCGCCTCCGTGGACGTGGCAGCAAGGGTGAGAAGGGGGAAAGGACTGTTGTGATTGAGGGATCATGGAAATTTAGTTTTTAGTGTCAGTGCTCGGAATGCAGCAGTCACAAGTTGCATTCCCCGCAGGACTGAGAGCACATCCTCCCAACTGCGAGGGTCAATGCACCGATGTGCACAAAATATGCTGGGCCGACTGGAATTGGAGAACGAGCGTCAGCAGGACATCTGAAATAAGAATTGTAAATTCTAATTCATTAATACTAAGAATGAGACTATATCAGTGCCATGATACAATATTATGTCGTCAAGTTTTATTATAATATTTAATTATTTGTTTCTCATTCCTGAACAGGAACAGCTGGCCCGAGCCCAAGCGGAGCTAGAGTCACGAGAACGTCGATGGCGTCAGGAAAAATCTGAGATGGAAGAACACCACAGCAGAGTCATTCAGGACAACTTGTTTCAACTGCATAAGACTCAGGGTTTTAGAAATTAGACTACTAACTTACTTTACTATCTTATAACTGACCATTGATCAAATACAGATTTAATATTGTTAAACCTTCTCCATGTGTTCTTTGCTTGCCCGAAGGATCTCAAGAATGACCACGCAAAGAAATTCGCCCTGCAGGAGGTAGAGTCATTGGCACAACAGGACAAGAGGGAGGAAGTCCACACAAAGAGGGTCAAGCGCTTGGAGGACAGCCTCGAGGCGGAGCAGTCAGAGCATAAGAAGTGCAAGCTCTTTCTGGAGGACCGGTGTGTCATGAGCAATTGTTAATTATTATAATAATGAATTCAAATATATTAATTACTACGCTGAAAATAACATGGATTCTGAAACTGCTCGCCCCGAAGGAGTGTCAAGGCGCACTGAAAAAGCAGAAGGAAGATCGCGACTTTGAGCAGGGTCAGCGCATAAAATTGCGAGAGCAGTTGGAGGAGAGTCAGAAGCAATGCAACCGCTACAAAGCAGAGCGTGACAAGCTCAAAGGGTCAGCGGGCAAAGCGAACGTTGTGCCCACCAAAGCCCAGACACCTTCTGTCGCAAAGACAGTGTCAGGCGACCCAAAACCTCCTGTGCAAACGGCAAACCCAGAGTCAGCCAAGAAGTAGCTGCCAGTCCTTGCTTCAGTGTCATTAATTTTTAATAACTAATTAATTTATTGAGCTTAGCAATTTTATCTAGGCACCACATGGTCGGATGACTCAGGGTCATGCCATCGCACTCCGTTAGCTATAGAAGCCGGAGTGTCAGTGTAGACTTTTTGACGAATCGCAGCTCTAGTGCCTTTCGAGCCGACTGTGGGCACTGTCAAAAAAAGTGTTTCGGTGAGTCCCTGCGAGTGCATGTTTGCTTCTATTAGTGTCATTGATTGCCTTTGCACTGAGGCACATCGACAATGGCCGCAGCGGAGAGGCCAGGAGGTCATGAGAGTCATGTTGCAGCAGGGGTCAGTGCAGTGAAGCTGCTTGCAGAGTAGTGTGATTCATTGTCATCTTATCGCCCCAACGTGTGCCAGGCTTCCACATTCCAGTGTCATCCTGCCAGATGCAGCAGGTGCCAGCCCCTTTCTGCTTTGCTCAGTGTCAGACTGTCAGACTTGCGGAGTCATGCCATGTGTTGCATTGAATTGCTATCCTCTGCAAGATCGTGGGCTCGCTGTGTCAACATGAGCATGTGAAGTTGTCAGCGACCAGAACATCAGAAACAGATATTTTGCAGCATTGCAGTTAGAGTTAAGTGATTTTCGACTACTCTGTCTCAGTCATTTAGTGTCAGGAGATTGTTGGCACAGAGCAAGCTAACGCCTTTTTTGGTTCATGGCCGACTGGCGACCTCAGGGTCAGTCTCGCGCCTTCACCCTGCTGCCTCCGAACCACCAAGTGTCAGCTGAGGGTTGTGACCGTGGTGCGGTGCAGGTGTGTTTGAGACATGGCAATGCACAGTTTGAGTGTCACTTGTGCTGTTAGTTTTGTCAACTGACACTGCTTGTCAGGTCTTCTTCCTCCTGCACTTCATTTCCCCAGAGTCAGGGGCAGACGTGGCTCGCCATTTGTGCGAGCAGGAGAAGTCAAACAAGTCCGGGTGGTGTATCAAGACAGTTCAAACGAACTTGCGAGAGTCACTTGTTTGCAGTTGGTTTTAATGTGTGCCGCTCAGAGTCAACTGCCACGGTTTGCCAGTGTCAGATCGCAACTAAGGTTAAACCGCCAATATGGCTTCCCCGACATCTAAGAGTCACGGTCAGGCCAATATGGATTCCCGGACATCTCAGGGTCAGGAAGGTTACGAGGACGACATGGCTTCCCAGGCACGAGGGTCACTCACATTATAGTGTGTTTGAATTAATACACAGTGTCATGCATTTGCACAGTGTCTTGCATTTGCAGCCCCCTGCCAGTGGTCAATGGGGCAGACGGTCAGCTCCTTGGAGATCCAGGGGGACAGTGTCAGCTCGGTGAGACCTCCAGACGCAGCGTCAGGGACCCAGCACCGGACCTACCAGGCCTCCCAGACCCAGAGTCATGCGTCAGCGACCCAGCAGCACTACCCGCCCCAGAGTCATCATGAGACGATCCAAGACATGACTCAGAGTAGTCACTGGGGATATGTCAGCCAAAGGGAGGTTCCGGTTCCCGACTCCATGGCCAACAGTGCTCAGTGGATCAGCGTCACTGAGGAGCCGGAGTCTGCACCGGGTTTGTGGGATGCACCGCCGCAGAGTCAGACTGAAGCACCCCCGGGTTTGTGGGAAGCACCGCAGCAGAGTCAGACTGAACAGCAGCCCCAGAGTCCACAGCAGCCCGAGAGTCCACCCGAGGGTCAACAGCAGGCTGAGACCGTTGACTTGACCCATGAGGACCAGGGTCACGGTCAAGCTGCCACCAGTGACCAACCCTCCGAGGAGCAGAGTCGGGAGACTGAAGCACCTGCCGACCAGAGTCAAGCCCCCACCGATCCAGCACAGGACGAGCCAACGGAGGAGCCGCAGGACGAGCCGTCTGAGAGTCAGGTACCGCAGGGCGACTGGGGTGCGGACCGATGGCCGCCAAGCCAGCAGCAGCGTCAGGATCAGAGCAGCCTGCCACAGCAGCAAGACCAGCAACAGCCACAGCCGCAGCAGGCACAGGGTCAACAGCGGCAAGACCAGCCACAGCCGCAGCAGCCGCAGCAGCCCCAGGGTCAAGCTGATGCCAATACCAACTACTATGACCCCAACGCCAACAACTACTACTGGAACCAGGGTCAGGGTCAGCAAGACCAGATTTGGAATCACGGCCAACAGGGTCGGGGTCGCAACCGATCAGGCTCCAACAGGCGAAATCGAGCCCAGGGTCAGGAGCAATGGCAGAATTGGGGTCAGGGTCAAGGCAATGGTTGGGGCTGGCATCAGCAGCAGCAGAGTCAGAACAACTCACAGCAGCAGACGCAGCAGGGTCAGGACGACTGGAGCAGGCGCTCCCCGAGGAATCAGCAATGGAACCGCTGGTGGGAAGCGTCATCCTTTCCCAGGAACGACCCGCAACACCTGGGACACGAGTGGGAAGACAGTGTCAATACTGACTTCAACTACCCCAGCCGTCAGCGTCAGCCAGCTACCCCGTCCCAGGCCGCTGCAGCAGCGTCATCGACCCAGGCCGATCCGAACCAAGCCGGAAAGGGTCAGCGACCAAAAGGGGCTGGCCGTGGTCTGGGCCCAAGAGACGTGGACTACCCACGTCTCCCACGGCCGAACCCAGTGTCAAGACGCACTGAAACCGACTTCCGCAGTGTCATGTGGCCTAGCTGCATATTTTCCTGTCATGTGGATTCCAGAGTCATTGCCTTTCTGTCTGATTCTTGGCTCAGGGACGAGATGATGGATGACATCGCCTTCTCCGAGGAGACCAAAAACAGCGTCAGGGATCTTCTGGCGTTTGGCCGCAAGGGTCATGTACGTGCAGGTCTGATTATGCTGCTTGGTTTGCAAAAACATCATGCCAATCTCGAGTGTTAGTCAGTGTCATGCTTACATACAGTGGCAGATCCAGTGAGAGTGTCATTTGCACCGGCTTGCAGCCAAGGACACAAGCGTTACAGGCCAAATGGCAAAAGCCATATGGCCGGTACGACAGCTGGGCAAGGTTCAGAGCCATACAAGACCTAGAAATGCTGCAGGAAGACGCAGCGTCAACGCAGTAGTGTCAGCCAGCCAGCCATAAATAATAAAACTCCTATTCTGATTCTACTGATGTTTAATCAGTGTCAGAGTCATACTTCTTGAACTTGGTGAGTTGCAGAGTCACCTGGCTGACACTGGCACACGGAATCCTCTGGTGACAAGCGAGCACTCCTAGTGTCAACCATTGTACATTGGACACTTTTACACTTTTTTGGCATGTGCCACAGTGTGTCGGAGTCTCGTGACCAGAGCCGAGAGTCATGAAAATCGAGTGCGTGTGCTGTCGGACTTCTCAGAGTCAAGATTTACCACATGGATTCAGATTCGATGTGTGTCTTTGCGCAGGTGCTTGGCCCGGCCAACGGCAGAGGCAGGAACGTCTGCAGCAGGGTCACCTTGCAAGTGCTTGAGCACAGAGAGAGAGAGAGAGAGAGAGAGAGAGAGAGAGAGAGAGTGTGTGTGTGTGTGTGTGCAGTTTGGCCCCCAGGTAGGTGTCTGGCACATTCGGCTATGAGGATCTCTTGGCCGAATGTGCCAGACACCCACTCGTCCGAGCCATTTGGCAGACGTCCGTTGGAAGCCCAGGAACAGCTGAGGGAATGGAGTGTTGCCTTGCAGCTGCTAGAGTGAATTAGAGGTATACTTGGCCTGTATAAGAGAGTCAGAGAGACGTGAGGGTGTAGTCACCACTCCATGCATGGCCGAGGCTGACAGTGTCAACATCATCCTGCCACAACTTCTCCAACAAAGGCAAAGCTTATGGGACTCATAAGCCTTGCCTTTGTTCGAGAAGATGTGGAGCAAGACCTGAGGCGGGGCCTGCGAGTGTTGTCCTGTGCCAGTGGTCATGTCATTCAGCACTTTCAGTGTCATTTTGCTCAGTCAATCAATGAAGGCCGTTAGCAGAGTCAGCAAAACCTGCTCGCAGAACGACGACAACACAGGAAGTTGCTCAGAACAACCACATCGGGTCAACTGTTAAATCTCATTGTATTGCTACTGTGTTCATAGTGCAATGACAGCCAGACAATCAAAGTTAAGTTCAATGACTAGTCACCAGTCAGTACCTTAGTCGTCGTATTACAGTAGTGTCAGTTTCGAGAAGTTCAGATAATAAGAAATCATTGCTTTACAGAGCCAGAGTCATGGCTGGGTTTGCCTGCCGTTTGTGCGGTGCCAGAACGTTTCGGCGCAAGCCGAATAACTACTGTGAAGGCTGCCGCAGTAGTCATCGCGGGCGACACAAGAAGAAGCCATGCCGTAGACTGCGTCTCAAAGTGTCAGTTGACCAGGAGGGTCATGCCAAGCCTGAGGGCAGTGTCAAATATCAATGGTCTGGTCCGTCTGCTACAGCAATGACAGAGTCAGCAAAGACACCTTGTGGGAGAACCACATCCCGGATGCAGAGTGAACCTCGATGTGGGACAGCGTCAGAGCCTTTGCCAGCACACTCTTCTGAAAGTCAGTGTCATGATGGCGCCTCCTCTGCAGTGTCAGAACACCCAGTAGCGACGACTGGGATTTACCAGACAATGCGGTTGAGGCTCGAGAGTCAGATTGCTGAGCTGAAAAGCTTATTCGGTGATGCTGTTGCCTATAGTGTCATCGCTTCAGCAATGTCAATCGTGGAACGATTTGAGCGTCATGGACAGCAGCTGCCAGGATGTGTCAGAAGCCTCGTCTCATTCTCGTTTGCCTGTTCCAGTGTCAAAGACGAAGACGAGTGCCGCAAGAAATATTTGGCAGTGTCAGTCGAAAAAAAGCTCACGACCGTGAAGAACATGAGAGCAGGTGAGTGTCACTGGGCTATGGGGTGCCCTTTTAGTAGACAAGATGGACTGCCAGAGTAAGCGTCAAAACAGTCAGTGCTCTGAATGCTGCCATCGTCACGACAGTCATATCAATTTAAGATCAGCCAGCATTTCATTGCCAAACATGACCCACTGCTGTGACAGGCCTGTGGTGATCTGCCTGTGGATGAGTGATGAGTCAGCCAGAGCCCCGTCTGACTGCACTAAATTAAATAAGATATATAATAATTCAGGAGCCGTTGCTGGTTTCAGGAAATTCAGAGTCTTATCTTGCCCCATTTGGCTGGGTGCCTGCAAGCTTTTGCCAGGTAGCGAGCTGGAGCACCTGGTGTGGATAGCCCTGTGCTGAGTTTTCCCTGTGTAAAACCGAATTGAGAGCCACAGTCCTTTCCTGTTCGCGGCATGTCCCATTCGCCGCTAGTAGTTAATCTTCCAATAATTCCACTAAGTAGCACTTTGTGCGGCAAGTCCCATTCGCTGCCAGAGCTCACAACTACTAGTTGTCTTTGTTGTCTTCAGCCTCAAGCCTTAGATTCCAGCAGCAATAACAAATAGAGTCAAACTCAGTGGCATATGTTGGCTTACTTGAGCCCCATGGCAGCATGCATGTACCAATCGAAGCCTAGCAGGGCATCTATCGCAGGCAAGTGGCAGGTCATGTTCATGTCCCATCCCCTCGGTTCCTCAGATCTTCGAAACAGTCAGTATAAGTATTACCCATGGTCAAGTGTCAGATCACTGTGTTGTTTTTTGCAAAAACCCAACTCGCACCCAAGTCGCACACTAATATTTTAGTCACAGGTGGTCAGCCTGACCGCACAGTGCCACTTGCTCAGTCTGTGTGTGGGTGTGCACTGCGAGCGTTGGTGTGCTGCCGCTTGTTTCTATCTACACCCAGTGTCATTGGGCCAGGAGATTTTCGACAGCTGAGGGGTTTCGGGTCTTTGAGACTTGACAAGTAGGATTTCAGTGTCAAGCAATTCTGATTCAAATTGTCATTCTTGAGTCCCTTAATAATAATAGCATGGAGCAGCCAACTGCCTCAGGTGTTGAAGCCCTTTCGCCGGCGGATGCCCAGCGGGTCAGCAGGCCTTCTTGGCACGGTTGCACTGTTGTGATTTATAGTCCTCTGCCAGGTTTGCTCCAATTGAATACAAGCGGGGAAGCAGAGACGCCTTAGCAATTTGCTGCTGCGGAGATGTCATAATGAGTAAGTCCTGTCGCGCGATCCAAAATTCTGCCTTGAACACATTAATGGGAGGCACTTGGCCAAAATACGACAATGAGCCGTCCGCAACAGTAGGTAATTTTGGATCCGTTGAAGTTATTTGGATTCTCAGTGCTTCAGGTCAGTCAAAGTCAACATTCAAAGGATTCTTCAGATAGCACACGGTGTGGGTTGGAAACAGTGTGTCTCCAAGAAGTGTCAGCAACTGAGCATTTCAGAACAAACAGCAGAGTCAGAGTCATCGCTGCCATGCTGAGACGTGCGCATTGTGCACCCTCCAAACTGCAGAAGTGTTACGACAACAAGGTGTTCCCTTCGTCTGGCAAAGTGTCAACTTCCATGGTCAGAACTCGTTCTGCTGCAGCTGCAGAGTCAGCACTTCAAGTTTCCTGCTCGGACAGACCCAAGAGTCAGAAGCTGGCATCTGCACATGGCACCAAGAGAAAGATGACAGCTTTCAACAACACCAGTGTCAGCGTCCAGACAGAAAGCAATGGCAAGTGTCATGACGAGTTCGATCAGTCCTGTCCAAGATGTTGGTTCCAGAGATTCAGAGTCAAATGGTGTCAGAGTCACGGCTCTTTTCTGCAGACACGTGCTGGCAAGAGGGTCAGAGTCACATGGCTCCAAGAAAGACCCAAGAAAATGGGAGGGCCATGGGGTCTCGGATGTGCTGCCTGCGCAGCCCTTCGAGCCCGCTCTCTCAGTGTCAAGGTCACAGGCAGCAGGAAGAGTCATCGCTGGGATTCCAAATGGGCCAGATATGAGATCCGAGCACTGAGTCAGATGCAAGCGTCAGCGTTGTACCAGCACTCGCAGTGTCAGATGCACCGACGAGCAGTGCATATGATGCAGTGTCCGGATGAGCCTCTCAGTTGCAGCGTCATGATGCCTCGAGAGGACGAGGATCGACTGAAGGGTCATGTTCCTGAGTTGGCAGACTGGCTTCGTGCGTGGAGGATGGTGCAGAGCCCAGTGTCATTCTTGAAAGCAGAGTGTCAGTCCCGGACCGAGTCGTTCATCGGACTTCGCCAGGGTCAGTGCTCGCGAAAAATGTACAAGCAGATGGTTCAGATCATGACAGAAGTCACTCGCAGGCGAAAGCGAAGTGTCATTCGGTCAGCAAAGTTTATTTCAGTGTCGTTGGATGACAAGGCCCCCTTCAGGGTCATTCGCTTCAGAGCAGTTGCTGGCGAGAGGAAGTCCTCTGAAGACGAATCCGAAGAGTCACACTGCCCTGTCTTCACCGGCGTCCTTGCAGTTCTCACACACCATGGAAAAGCGTCAGAGACGGATTTGCAAGATCTGGAAGAAGACTACAGTGTGAAGGTTTCTGACAGTGTCAAGGTTGGCATTGAGAAGCTTTCCGTGGTGCTTGATGAAGAGTCAGTCGACCTTGACTTGGTGACACACTTCCTCTCGAGTGTCAGATCCTGCTCGACAGACGGAGCGAAATGTATGAAGAAAAGCATGAGTGTCATGCGAGCAACTTGCCTGCCGAACCTCCAGATCAGCGTCATAGACCGGGCACATCAGTTCAGACGTGCTGGCTTGCCACTGACAATGGAGAGTCAGTTTGCAGAGTTTTGGCAGCACTTCTGCAGAGTCATTCCGAGTTTGCAAAACTCGGAACAGTGGAAGCTCAAGTTCCGAGCGATCCAGGCTGAGTGTCAGCCTAACTCTTCGCACAGTGAGAGTGTCAAGCGTGCAATCAGCACCCTGAGCTTTGCCAAACAGCGTTTCGACAGCTGTGCTAAGCCACAGAGTCAATATGTTCGGCTCCTGGAGCCGATTGCTCTGCTTCTCGCCTACCAAGCGTCAGATGTCAGGCTTACACCAAATATGCGATGGAGTTGTCAGCAACTCCTTGAGCAAATGACAGCGAAGCACGTCTTGACAGCAGGAGTGTCTGCCGACTTCCACTGTGAACTCCTCAGGGTCATTCGTTTCTGTGACGTTGCCGACCACGACATCAGCAAGTGTCAAGCGGAGAAAGACGACTTTGTCCACAGGGTCACAAAGCTTTTCATAGAAGGCCACGTGCTCGCAGATCTTCCAGCTTCAGCAACAGGGTCAGATGAAACCACATGGTCTTTGTTGGCTGTGCAGAATGCCATGAAAGCGTCAGCTGTAAGCTATTCTGGAAAGCTGCACCATTTGTGGGGACCTTTGTCCAAGAAACAGTGTCAAGATGTCATGCAGTCGGTTTCCGCTGCTGCTGATGCCTGCATTGCCAGAGTCAATGCCGACCACCACACTGGTGACCTGCACATGGTGTTTACAGTCTTCGACTTAGTGTCATGGGACAAAGCCAAGCGAGCTTTGGATCGTGGAGAGTCAGATACGTGGCAGCAACTTCTGCAGATGGCTCGCATTCGCTTGAAAAAGCTGTACCTTGGATCGGCTTAGTCCGTTTTTTGTGTCATCCAAAACTTTGATTATTAAAGCTTACAGTCATGAGTTATTCTTGATGCGCTGGATTCCAGATTCAGGTCAAGAGCTGTCAATGTCAGCAGTTCAGATGCTTTTCAGCAGTTCGAAGGAGTCATGTCAGAGTTGGTGTCAGATCCTAGCACAGTGTCAAAAGCAGCGAAACAGCACGACAACAGACCTGCCTGGGCCAGGGTCCTTGGGATTGGCACTGCACTGCAAGGCAGTCGTCATTTGACATTGTCAGATGCACTCCCTCAGATAGTGTCATTTTACCTGTCCATCTTGGACGGGGAATGTTGTGTGGAGAGAGATTTGAGTCTGCTGCGCAATTTCCTGCAAGTGTCAAAGGGTCCACTTGACTTGGATGGCATTACTGTGTCAGACCTGCTTGAACTTCGATTGGATGGGCCCAAGGAAGAGTCAGAGGTGGCCACCCCCATTCATGTCCCTGGGTACAGTGTGAACGAAGCCGATGTGTCAGAGTCAAAGACCTTGTCGTTCACACAGTTTACACGCGATTGTGCTGACCTGTGGCTTCAGCGTCATGGCAGGCGCTTTCGAAGCTACAAGCAGAGAGCTGACAAGGGCACTGTCAGAGTCAAGAAGAAAGGGACCTTCGCTGCACTGCAGCAGAGTCAGAGAGCAGGAATCCGAACTTTAGTGTCGGGCAAGGCCCCTGAACAAACATTTTTCGGGTTCAGTGTCAAGGAAGTGCACCGGAAGGAGTGTCACAAGATGGAAAAAAACCCCAAGTGGAACAAGGCATTGCAGGACTTCCACAGAGTCACTGTCCTCCGAGAGCAGAACAGCCAGGTGGAGCGTCAGAGAAATATGCTCAGAATCAAGCCAAGTCTTCCACCGCTACGGAGAGGCAGTGTCATGAAGCAATATTCTGGACAGTGTCATGTTACAGTGCCACAGTTTGGAGACAACGATTTGGTTCTGGACTTGACCAAAGACGGTGTCAGTGACATTCCCTCCATCGTCACATACAAGCGTCCTCGAGAATTGGCCAAGGTCGACTTTGCAGAGGTCAGGAAGGCAAATCTTCTTGTGGTCGATGACAGTGTCAAAATGGAACAGCTCCGTTCATCGAATCTCGATTGTGAGGCTTAATGACCAGTATCGGATTTGTTTGTTGAGATGGGTTATTTAATTAATAATAATTGCTACAGTTTACAGAGTGTCAGAGAATACTAAGTTTAATTTAATGTGTGTCACTTTAATATTATTCAATACACAGTCAATATTTAAGTGTGTTGGCCCGGGCTTGATCATTTTCCCAAAACGATTGATTCATGTAGTCAGGTCTGAGACTAAGACCAACACTTGATAAGTGCAACAACCTTCCAAAATACCTCAAGGCTTGGCAGTGTCATGGCCTATCTGACTCTGGTGGCATATGGTGGTGGCTTGATCGGGAAGAAAGACTGGCAGAGTCAGTCCAGGATGGAAAGTATCAGACACTACAAGCCCGCAGCATTCACTGGAGAGTCAATAATATTTTGTCTAACCCCAGTGTTTCAGCACAACTACCCGAGTGTCAGCAGAGTCATGAAACACATTTGCCAAAATCGTGAATCTGTTTGGACACTCAGTTGTCAGGCTTCAGAAGCCCGCTTTGAGATAAGTGACTTAGAGTCACTACACACTGCAATGGCAGCAGTCAGGCGTTTGTGCCCAAGGCGACAGGTGCCTGGAAAGAAAGGCAATGCTTGGCACTTTGGAGTGTCAGCTCCAGTAGCCAAGAAGCCAAAAACAAGGGTCAAGAAGGGTTAGTGTCAGTGTCAATCCTACCTAGAAGAGACGAATAGTACGAGCCTTCTCTACTAGGGTTTGTTAGACACTAACCTTTCTGAGTTTCCTTCACTCAGTTGTCAGACCCACAGCTGTGGTCGTATCGAGAGCAATGGGGAGCATGGGGGAAAATGGAGTGTCAACAGTCATTATTGGCGTTTGCTGTCTGGAGAGTTCAGATTGCATGTCCTTCCGGAGAGTCAGCACAGTTCAAAGATGCAGATGTCTTGCCAGGTCGGGCCCCAGCAGCTTGTGCAGGCAGGGTGTTGTGCAGCAGTGTCATTAGTCCAGTGAAATTTTGTTGCAGAGATGCCTCTTCAAATTGCTTCGTCACCTCATTTTAATTAGTTAGATTGGAATTGTATAAAAAGCAACTCAACATTTCTGTATTATTCTATACTAATAAGTCGTCAATCTTGTGACTTCGCAGTCAGGAAAGCCTTCCCAGGGGCCAAGCATCCATCACATGAAGACTAATAGGGTTTGTTATACACTAATATCTTTCTGAGTTTCATTGAGTTGTCAGACCCACAGCTGTGGTCGTTTCGAGAGCAATGGGGACCTTGGGGGAAAATGGAGTGTCAGGCCCCAGCAGCTTGTGCATGCCGGGTTTGCACAGTTGTGCCCGCTTCAGGTAACGCCCATCCAGAGTCACATCGTCGAGAGAACCAAGGCCCGCTGCACATCAGAGGTCAGACTTCGCTGTAAAAGGTATTGGCATATGCATACTGGGTATGCCAATACCTCGATCGTTGGCGCCAACGGCCGAGGTATTGGCATACCCAGTATGCATATGCCAATAGCGTCAACACTTGTCTGAGCTCTTTGAGGTATTGGCTCATGCGTTCTGCACATGTCAATAGGTCGGCCGTTGGCGCCAACGATCGAGGTATTGGCATACCCCAGAATCGAACGTAAAGAGTCGCAGATCTTGCCATCTAGGATCATTCGAGCCACTAGCACAGAGTCAGTGTCATCCGCCATGGTCAACCCTGCCCCGAAAGTGGTGCAGCCAAGACGGGCCCCGAAAAAGCCTGACACAGGGTCAGTGCCAGAGCAGAAAGAGCCTTCAGGGTCAGTGCTGCAACTGAAAGAGCCTTCAGGGTCAGTGCCACAACAGAAAGAGCCTTTGGTGCAGCCTTCCGAATCGCCCAAGAGTCAGCTGCCTCCAAGGCCTCAGGCGACTCCCCAGCAGGGGTCACAGAAGCCAGCTTCACCTCCAGCGTCACCGACAGTGAAAATGGCTGAGCAAGAGCCAGAAGTGTCACCTCCAGCTGACGATTTGGTTATTCCTGTGGAAAAGTTGAAGGCAAAGGAGAGCACACCAGTGTCAACTCGCATGCCCATGCCTGCACTTCCGGACGAGGAAGAGTCAAAGACGACTGGAGCGTACATTTTCATGAAGAGTGTCATTCGCTTTGTGCTTGGCTCTGAAATTAGCAACAGATTTAGTTTGCCAGTGTTTCTTAGGGGATTTTATACGCAGACGTCTGACAAATCTAGACAGTGTCAGTTTTATGTTGTAGTTTGATTTGACAATTGATGTCAGTGTCAGTGTCAGGTGCACCAACAACTTCCAGAGCGACTCCAGAGTCATGGCCAGAAGCTGCATGACATCCCGCCCTTGGAGATCACATGTGACAAGGCCAGAGTCACGAACTACAAGGAGGTGTGGAACCCTGACAATTGCAGTGTCAGTGTCACAAGAACCTCGATGTATGAAGCTGGTGGATCCATCTACTGGCTGGACCCGTTTCCCTTGTTTCTCCAGGGTCAGGGTCATCCGGGCCACAACCGTCTTCTTCTTGAAGAACCTTCGGTGTCAGAGGTCATTGAGGTTCAGACTGCCTTGATGCACAGTGTCAGCAACAACTCCAAGAAAGTGTCAGGAGTCAGGCTGCATTTCTCAGACCCGTTCCTGGCAGAGTCAAAAGATCTCGGTCGACTTCCTGTGTGGCCTAAAGGGTTGCAGCTCATTGCAGGGTCAGCCAGGCTTTTCGCTTGGTACTTGAGCATGGGCCAGGCTTTGGATGAAGAGTCAAAGGCCACTGTGCTACCGCCCCTGGAAGAGTCAAGAGTCTGGGAGCTCCACACAATGGCCTTGAGTGTCACGATTCGGGCATTCAATCTTGATGAGAAAGAGTTAATCATAGAGGCCTTGAAGCACTCAGAGAGAGTCAGGGTCGGTGCTTTGGCGGATAGCTTCCACACCTTCGCAAAGAGGGTCAATGCGATCGCTTCTGAGGGCAGCCAAGCATCTGTGTTGAAGCGCTTTGAAGAGTCAGGTGTGAAGTTCAATGGTCAGAGAGTCAACACGACCATGTTGCAGGGTGCGATCAAAGTGGCCTCCCTAATGACAGAGTCACCTGGCATAGAGCAGACCCTGATCCAGATTCAGCGTCAATTCGGCCGTGATGTTTGGAGCAGCTCCTACACCAAGTTGTCACGACTTGTACAGCTATGCTCGAAGCAGTTGTCATTGTTTGGTTGGCAACCACAAGAGTTAGGGTCACTGGTGCAGTTCTGTCTGGATAGCTGCTTAGTGTCACTCCTGAGGGAGCACTGCGACACCAGCTTCTACACCCTAGGAGTCATCGACAAGGCTGGTGGTGGTGGCTGGGCACAGACCACATGTGTCAAGGCCTTCCTTCTCAAAGTTGTCATGGACATGGTGAAGGTTGCTTCGTCCCAGGGTCACAGCAGCGCACCCAATCCTGAGAGTGTCAAGATCATGAAGGCCTTGCAGAAGATCAGCAGTCCTTTGCGGTTTCATGAGTCACTACCCTTGGAAACAGGGTCAATGGTCGATGCCTCCATGTCAGATGAAACTCTGACTCTCGGTGAAGTGTCAGAGAAGAACGAGAACAAGGCCGACATTCCTGCCATGGAGAGAGTCAGTGGCGATCTTTGCAAAGCCGGCAAGTTGTCATGCGAGCTCTTCCGTGCCCTCCTGGAGTGTGATTTCGAGAATGACCTCAAGGCACGTCCTCAGTGTCAGTGTCACTTTTTGTGCATGAGAGACATGTAGTAGTGTCACACACATGTGGTTCCTTTGTGAAAGCATGCCTGCATCCGCTGATTCAGGCAGCTGTCAACTTCAAAGATCCGCTGGAGTGTCTGCTGGAGGACTCCAAGTCCAAGAAAAGCTGCACCGAGCTCGCAGCGTCAGTGTCAGCCACAGTGACAGCTCTGACGAACCTCACCTCTTCGAGTGTCACTGCCTCCACTTCACCTCCAGTGTCATTCCGTGAACTTGTTCGGCGAACTTCGAACCCAAATGACGATGAAGTTGAAGAGTCAGATCGTCAGAAGGAACGCCAACATGTCTGGTCACAGGGTCAGAAGCTCCGAAGAGAGCATTGTCAACTTGGGATTTGTGCAGGCAAGTCGAAAGAGTCACTGAAGACACTGTTCGACAAAACAAGTGTCAAGTCGTGGAGCGGTAAGCTCAACGAGAGTCACCGGCTTTTGGTCTTCTCGATGGACCTCTTTGTCGATGGCAAGAATGCCTGGAACCGCCTCCCGAGTGTCAACAGTGACGACGTCACCCCTTTTTTCGACTACCTCAACAAGTGCCACGTCCAGAAAGAGTCAGACTTTATTCTGCTGCTGGATGGATGCTCTCGAGAGTCACGAAAGCTCATCGAGGCTCACTTCCCCAAGAGTCACGAGGTTGGCATCTTCTACTCAAACCGCAAGAGGGTCAGCACCCGGGCAAGGAAAATCTTTGCTGGGTCAGAGTCATTTGAGCGAGGCTATTTGATCCCTCCTGTCACCCGTGTCAAGATCAGTGTCAAGGACCGGACAGACGAGTTCCAAGCACCCTGGAAAACCACCGACAAGAAGTCAGGCAAGCGTCAGAAGACTACCACCCACGACCTCAATTTCTTCGGTGTCCCCCAAGTGTCATGCCGGCCCAAGATCAGTCTCGAGAAGAAGCAGCAGATCTTCGCAGGGTCAGACTGCCCTCCCAAGCATGCGAGTGCCAGCTGCCCTCTCTTCTACCAAGAGACCAAGAGTCAGGAGTTGTGGAGAGCCCTCCTTGGGGCCCTGGACGTGTCATGTGTTGTGGACCTCACACCAGGGTCAGGCTGCCTGGGTTGTGTTTGTCTGGAAGACGGGCTCAGTTACGTGAGCGTCACTCGACATGAAGTTCACAACTCATGGTTGTCAAATGTTCTCGACCTGAAGGCTCTCCAGCTCATAGCGTCAAAGGACAGCGACTACTTCGACCAAGACTTGGGCCCACTGGTCGAAAATCACTTCGCAGATGTCATCCTCGAGCAGCTGAACGAGGGTGATGCTGACTCAGAGTCAGAATCAAGTGCTGCCGAAGATGGTGATGACAGGTGACGAGCAATTTTGTGTTTCAAGCAGTGTCAGCAATGTCCCTCCTTTTCAGACCATCACATGGAACATATGTCGAAAATAATAGTCGTCGTATTATATTTAACGAATGTCATTCATCATTGGGTCACTAAGAAAGAGGGTTTGGCTTTCACTGCAGAGTCGCAGTGTCATTCCTGCTGAGTTTTGGAAGCAAAAGCAGCCGGTGGTCAGTTTCAGAGTCAGAGTCATCGCTGCAGTTGACTACATTGTCAAGTCACGATGCACCGTCACGCAAATTTGTGGTGCATCATAATGACACAGTTTTGATGCTTGCTTGCGCGAAAAAGACGAATCATTGCTGAGTGTCAAGTGCCAGCAGCCAGTGCCAGGTTGTCATGCTGAATTCCCTCTTTAGGTTCGCACTTGGCAGTTTGTTCAACTCTGTTTGTCAGCTGTCAATATCAGCCTTCGGCCGGCCAGGTGTCTTTGCAGATCCGTGTGCACGGTGTTTTGCCGGGGACTCAATGTGTATGCAAGATCATGCCAGTGATTGATTGAATCATGTCAGCTGACGCAGACTTTTTTCCACATGCATGCAGCCTGTGAGCTTCTGCTGCTCGTCCGAAGAGCAGAGTCAAGTTGGATTTAATGGTCAGTCAGTACTATATGAAAAGATTATATTAATTGTGTTGAGAAGCTGCAGTTGGTATTCTGAAGTAGCACAAATTAAATGGATATTGATTTCAGATTCATTAATGCCAGTTGCATCATGAACACTTAATCCTGAACTAGTTGTTTTGGGTGACTTAAAGAATAATAATTTAATAAGAATTTAGTTAATTTGAAATTTAAGACATATTAAATAATCTAATGTAATCTTCATCGTTGACTGCAAGCCAGCTAGAGAAACCGCTCATTGCATTCAGAGTGTCAAAACTAGCAACGGTGTCAGACAGCGAAAATTAGAGTCGGACAGAATGGTTTTCTTTCGTGACCATGGAAAGCCGCAGTCGCAACCATTGCAGTGTCTCAACAGCTGGGTTCGCCCAATGCTCTGCCAGTGTCAGTCCTCGAGGACTTCCTGGCTCCAGGAACATGGTCTGAGAGATGCGAGTGTCAGCTCCGTCCATCTTGATGTGGGCACGGATTGCAGTGGGGCTGATGCCCCGATCTTTGCACTGCACGCCCTCGGACTCAGTGTCACTCACAAGTTCGCTTCAGACAAGATGAAACATTGTCGAGACTGGATTGTGCAGACGTCAAAGCAGCGGGGCCAGAGTCAGCCACAAGTTTTCGAAGACATGGTCAGTCGCCACCCTAGTGAACTGCCCAGTGTCAACAGCTATTACTGTGGTTTCCCTTGCAAGCCGTGGTCAAGACTCAACAACAGGAGTCTCTTTTTCGAGAGTCAGGACTTTGCTCCCTTCAAGGCCGGGCGGGTAATGTAACACCATTAGCAGGGTCATTCGGTAAGCTGTTCCCTGTAGTGTAGCATCCTGCAATGGGCTGACACATTGATATGACACATTAATAGTCACTACTTAGCAGAGTATCTCATTTTGGTTTCAATATTATAGATATTTAATTGGCTTAAATTGAATTATTGTTTTTGTTGCCTATAAATAAGTAGCAGATATAATATATAATAATTTTATGAATTACAATACATCAATGCAGGCTATGCTGGAAGTGACTCTGGCCTTGACACCAGCGTTAGCCATTTTCGAGAACGTTGTCGGGATCCTGCGGTTCATCTCCGACATAGCGTCAAGGATGCAGTGCCTGAGGCCATATCGCCTGTTCCACTTTGTCGTTTGCCCGACGATGCTGGGACATAGTGTCAGGCGTCCAAGAGTTTATATTTTGGCACTGAGGAAGAACCTTTTGATCACAGACAATGTAGAGTCGCTTCAATCATTGGGTTGCAAAGTTTTCAACTCTATGAAGCGCCCTTTGAGTGTCAGCCTACATGATCGTCTTTTGGGGAAGGATCATGAGCTACAGAGTCTTTATCCAGAGAAAGAGAAGTGTCAGAGACTCCAAAAACCCAAGCCCACAACATGCAAGACTAGAGTCAGAGGGAAAAGGCCACCTGTCCAAGAGTGGGAGCGTGAGCATGCTGTGTTTCGAAAAACGCACCGACTGGACACTTGCAGAGTCATAGCTGGTGGTGACTCTGGACTCACACCGCGGATGAAAGACGCACTGCAGCTGACATACCAGTGTCACAGCAAGGATGACTTGGTTGTGGATGTGTCACAGTCTCTTGGCCGCGGTGCCTGGGCTTGTGATGGCTACTGCCCTTGCATCACTCCAGGGTCAGTGCTGTACAGTGTCAAAAGCCAGAGTGTCATTACCCCTATGGAGAAGATGATTCTACATGGTTTCCCAATGGACCAGCTGGAACCGGTGTCGATAACAAGCAGTCAGCTGTCAAGCCTTGCAGGCAACACCATGTGCCTCGGCAAATGTCGTTTCGAAACCTATATCAGTAGTGCCATAAAAACCACCCCACCTCACACAGCGACAGCCCAGGCACATCGAGGTCGTCGCAGCGGTCACACTGGTGGGTCTGAGCCTTCTCAGAGTAAAGGACATGCGAAACAATGGACGGCCAGTGTTACCAGACAACTTCGACAAGGCTTTGCTTCTACCACTCTTTGCAGAGTCACAGTCACTACCGAATCAGAAGGGTTCAAGAAAGAGAGTCAGGAGGGTGCTTGCGAAGAAGACCAAGAAGAAGCTCGGCAAGAAGTCAAGAAAGTCTGCTAGGCATGAAGCGTCACGGTCTCGGACGAAGCTTCGGCGATCAACGTCTGGTTGGGGCAAGCGTTATGCACTGCACCGTGCTTTTGATGTCGATTAGCGATGTCAGGGTCAGTGGTCACACTGCTGACTTGAAGGCTTAGTGTCACAGCTCGACTGCAGTGAGTCATTGCCGACTTTGCCAGTGTGGGTGTGTCACGTGAAGACGTCACGTTGTGGTCTTCCCACATGAGATGGCAGGTGTCATTGTGAAAAAAAGGACACCTGCTTATTTTGAGTGTGCAGGGGCATTGTTAAACCGTGGTTGTCGTGCGTGCTTCGGGAGAGATTTTGCCCAGTAGTGTCACCTTGCACACTCAGATCACAGCACTGCCTCCTGCCCATGTATCTCCGAGGTGTCAGTGTCATACTGCGGCTCCGAAGTGCTGCTACTTTTGCTGGGCAAAGCAGCAGTCTCAGAGTCCTGGGCCTTCGTATTGGCATGCAACTATTTTCTGAGGCTGCACACTGTGTCATTGAGGCACTGACTGTCTTTTGCTGCATATGTTGATGGCTCTTATGTGAAAGGAGACTGGTCTTTGACACATGGGAGGGTTATGGACACTTATTAATAGTTTCAGCCAAGATTCCTCAATGTGGAGTCGTTCCATGTCTCTCTAAGCCTCTAAGCTGTCAGACCAAGGAGCAGCTGGAACACCGACCTACCTTGGGCGAGGCCATGCCGGTTGAATGGTTGTGGCACGTGTGAAGTGTCAGACAATAATAGTATAATTTATTGCTATGACACT